>RXPK01001098.1:0-71387 GCA_004143645.1 Protaetia brevitarsis | reverse complement strand
CGTTGATTCGGGGATATATATTAGTTTAATGACTTAAAATATTATGAACATAAATTATCATGTTTCAAATTATCTGTGTGGTTTCGCGATATTCTTCTTGTTTCTCTCAATTTTCTTGTTACTGCCTCTTCATATACAACCATTTCATTGCATGTCTCTACTGCAGTCGGCGTCGTATCTTGTTGTTCGATCTGATTTTCTGCCAATGTAGTCATATCATTTTCCTGCTCTTCTGCTCTTTCTAAAGCCCTACTCAATTAAGACCCAGCCCACGCTGGTCGCGTCTATCCGTGTCTTGTCGGCTTGCCTAACGATTCGCTATCCTCATTTACCTTTATGAATATATAGTGGTGGGCACTATCGGTATTTTCAACTATCGATAGTACTATCGATAGTCGGACTTACTATCGATGGTTATCGATAGTCGACTATCGATAGTTGACCATTGATAACTATCGATAGTTGACTATCGATAACTATCGATAGTTGACTATCGATAACCATCGATAGTTTCAACAGTCAACTATCAATAGTTACAAACTATCG
This sequence comes from Protaetia brevitarsis, assembly GCA_004143645.1. Lineage (NCBI taxonomy): Eukaryota > Metazoa > Arthropoda > Insecta > Coleoptera > Scarabaeidae > Protaetia > Protaetia brevitarsis. Next base: position 70,841 of record RXPK01001098.1, on the reverse strand, counting down.
ATAGTCGTCTTCAATCGATATGCCCACCACCCACTCAACTAATATGTCCTCAGAAATACATTTTGTTTTGTTTCTTGTTATTTATTATTTGTTTTTTTTTTATTTCAGACTAATAAGAACTCTGACACTAGTATTTCATGACTTTATTAATACCTGCTACTGTAGATATTATAAAAGAAATAAATAGTTCCACTCAATGAATAGTTGATGATTGATAACACAAACGTTTTTAACTAACAAGACAATACATAAATAAACTTTTAAGCTGCTCAGAAAGGGAAAATAGATAGCACTATACTTGTCGTATTTACATTGAATTTGAGCATCCCTCTGCGTTGTAAACTATATATAAATATAATACTGGTGGGCATTATCGATATTTTCAACTATCGATAGTCAAAACTGTCGATAGTGACTATCGATAGTGCCCACCACTATATTCATAGTGCTGCACTTTTGCAGCGATAGCAAATTGCTTGAAAATGTATATTTTTACCGTTAATTGGGAATTCAAATTGTTATTATTCTTAGTTCTGTACTTCTTTTTCTCTTTCTTTTTCCCCTTAATCGATCACTTTACTCTCACACTCGCTGTTTTGCTGTACCGCTGTATCGAATCACTCGTAAAGTCCAAAATAATGGGTTTAATTTACGGAGCGACTTGATACACCGTCTGCATTTTACTACACCCTAAAAAAAAATGTGGTAAAATTACCCCAAAAATAGGAGGCAACTGGGCTACCGCCTATTTTTGGGGTAAATTTACACCGATAGGGGATTTTTCACATGCTTGTGGAATATTCCTTGAAAGTGTGGTAATTTTTCCTGGTAAATTTACACCTCTAAAGTAATATTCCCTAATGGAATGGAATAATTTCAGGTAGATTTACCACACCTTCAAGGAATATTCCAGCAGTATGTGAAAAATCCCCTATAGGTGTAAATTTACCCCAAAAATAGGCGGTAGCCCAGTTGCCATCTATTTTTGGGGTAATTTTATCACATTTTTTTTTAATGTATAGATTAGAGTAACAACAAAGAAATTAGGAACAACTGATTATTAGGTTGTTTTATCATCCAGATATATTAAGTTTCAGTTATCTAATAACATGTTTATGTCATTTAGAACTTAATGCAGGTTCTCCACTTAAATATTCAAAATATACAATTTATAATATTAGATTTAATTTTAATAATTTCTGAAAAATATATTAATTAGTTGAATTACAGAGAGTTTACAATAATTTCAATAAATTTTAAATTCAATAAGCAATGTTTTTAAAGATTAAACATTTTGGAGAAGGGTCGATAAGAAAAGCCATAGTTACTAAGAAGTTGTATTCATAATACAAAGATCTAGTTGAATGTAACCATAAAATAAATTTTGACTAACAAAATACATTAAAAAATCTTATCAATTTGAGTTTGGATTTGGAGCTTTTTTATTTTTGTTGCCCTGTTCAGGGTATATTTTTAAAAAAATACCTCTGCAGAACTTCTAACGTGTTAGAAGCCTCTTTTGCGTACTGCAAATGAAAATGAAAATATGCCGCCGTCATTTGTTGTAATGCAGGACGAAATGAATCTGTTGGGTCTAATAACTGTCTTTCTACCATTAAAGAATGCGACTTCACATTTCCTAGAAAAGAAAAATAAATGTAAAAAGCATATGCAATAAATATATTTTTATTAATACCTTCTTCCAATCATATTATCAACGGTGTATTCACCTCAATTTCTTCAAGTTTAGATTTATCCTGAAAATTTTTAATAAATTTAGCATTTAAAAATATATTGTGTGTAGATAATAGTGCTGCGAATCGAAGCCTCTTTATGTGAAACCGGGGTTTGGATGCAGTGATTAATCGTCTTTAAAAAATTGTAACCGGTAAAACCGGTCTTCAAAATCAAAACCGGTTTTTAAAAGCAGATTATTGCGCCTTAAATAGGTTTTTCGAATTTAAAATACATAGCACTTTTAAAAAAGTAATACGTATTGTTTTTAGTTTGAAACTGGTTTTGAAAATCGATTTTAAAAATCGATTTTTACTAAAAATCGATTATCCGGTTTTTGATATCTGGCGATTCCCGCAGTACTAGTATATACATAAATAATGTTGTGATTAACTATTGAACTCAAATTTGCCGTCCTGCGATCTTGCACATTTGCATGTATAAGTGCTTACCTACTTTACTTTTGTCATTAAATCCTAGAGTAAAACCAAAATAATCTCTTCCTTACTTTACTTGTATCATCACTTAACAACGAAAACATAGCCTCCAATAACGGCAAGACACTAGTCGTTTTATATTTCCAAATGTTTAATGAAAGAGAAAAGAAAAAAGAATTGACTCCTTCAAAACGAAGACTTTCTGTTGTTTAAATTGAAAAGTTTGATACGGTAGTTTCCTGCGTGTCACTTGCACGTTGAAAACTTTAAATAAATGTATCATATCTTGTAGCAACAATACCCCCCAAATGCTATTGAGGTTAAGTTTCCAGAAGATCATATTCGATATCCATACGCAGGTGTATGTCTATTATTTATGTGTGCTGTCATAGCTAAGTACATGGTAATCATCTCAATACATAATTAATGTAAAATGAACTTACTTCAATCTTTATTTGCAAGACAAAATGAAAAACACACCATTTACATTTATGCGTTGAAGCCATCAGTGGTGATGCCGCACTTGTATTCAAACTGCGTACCTCAAACGCTTGCGCGTTGTATAGTCGACGGCTATGTAATGCATTATCGTAACGGGTTTAATTTTTTATCAAGCGACACAATGTAATGCAATGTTAAAAAAAACATGTGTGTTCCAATCAAATAACAGATGCATATATATAATATATATAATCAGAATTTCATGTCCCTTTTATTGTCCATATTGTATTTTTACCAACATAAGGGGTAATATTCCACGAAATATGTTATTTCTCCTTGCTCCTAAGCAAATTTCTCCAAGTGGGGGAAAATTACTTCATTTATTGAAGTATTTTTCATCAAAGTCCGGTTTACCAGGCAAAATTACACCTAATTTGTGGTAATCTGATGTTTACCCTCTTTTTGGTGTAATTTTACCTTATATTTCATATGTTTTTTCACATACCAGTGAGGTAAATTTACCATCACTTTTTAGAGTGTACACCCAAAGCAGAACTAAAAAAAATAACAACCTTATTCAGCTAATAAATAAAATGCTAATCAATGAGAACAAATAACCAACGATAGTCGCTGTATAATCGCAATTTCTTTTTTCATTGTATGGTACCTACCTATATCTGAAAATTGTAATTTATATGCTAGTTTACACGTAGAATTTGTTTTTAATTTTTTTTTTTTGCAATATAACGACGAGACAATCGAACGCTTGCATCATTATTATTAAAATATTCGCGCCACCACCGATATTGCGAAATTACTTTCCCCTCATCCACAGCGACCTAATAGCCGTCGGGGCTACACATTTTAACGTTTATTTGCGTAATATCAATTCTACTCCTCTCCCAGTAAAGCCTGGCAGTCTAATTAATGTACAAAAGCGCAACGTCACATCAACCATACCGACAGTGAACACAGAGAGGCGTACACACACGTTTTATTAGGTATATACGCACATGCATACGTGAAAAGCGTATTCCGGAAAATAACAACAATAATAAAAAAAAGGGAATTACTATACGGCCGGTATGTAAAAAAATTCCTACTCACGACTCTCAACACGCCTCTCTACATGAAAACGTAATTTACTCGGAAACCGTTATCCGGGAATATTATTTTATGTGGCGCGGTTATGAGACGTCAGTTTTGCCGGTTAAAATGCGAGTTGTTTTAATGGAAGCTCGCGCACCAAGGTGCAGTTAAGAGAACGGGGCGAACTTCCTCCTATTCCGTCGTAGAGTCTTTGCGGGTTATATTTTACGATGACGATGTTAAATGTGTAGTTTTCACGACCGGATAGCACGCAGCTCGCCCCAAGCATAACTTGAAATTAAGGATTCTACTCCGTTATGGAACCAAATAATGGTTTTATACATAAAAAAATTGACGAATGGAACGAAAGGGCGCAGTACAAGTGGATTAAACTACGGGAAACTTATTTTGTAACTTTTTGATACGTTTTCAAAATCACATTCAATCAATTAGTTTTTGTATGGTGTTGATTAAAATGTTTCTGGTTTATTATTTTCGGAAAAGTATCTATTCCTGTTTTACTTTTGGAAATTATAGGTATTTCCACTATTTGTATTTTATTACTTTTCTTTTGAAGTGGAAGCCGTCTGATATGGACTCTCCGAAAGTACTGCGGCCCGTTGGCTTTTTGTATTTAGCATCCCATTTACCCATGAAATTATACCAGCGAGTCTAGTATCCTATAGTAAGAAAAAAAGTGTTTATTCCTATACCAATTGTGTTATGATTTATCACAACTCAGGGTAATTATTATGACAATCACAACGATACATTTTGGGTACCAGGAAATTGTATTAAACCGTCATTGCTCTGACAATTTTCAATTTTGTTGTAAAGACGGCAGCATAAGAATACCAAAACATTTCGCTACAACTCTAGAAATACTGCAAGTTAGCCAATAACGTAAGGTACTCACTAATACAATACGTGTTAACATATAACACGATATACAGGCTGTATCAAATAAAAAAGTAAATTTTGCTTGGGTGTTAACTACACCACATATGAAGTACAAACCCACCGAAACCGGATTTCATCATTAAAGAATAAAAAAAAGTAAAATTTAGAGCCAAAAATTCTTTAGTCCGGGCCTGATGCAAGGAAACGTCATGCTAAGCACCCGCTAAACGTGGTATTATGTATAAATACATTGCACTCATTTAGTATTATTCTTGATGGTATGCCGTAAGTTCATTTAACGTCATTCTGAATAAATAAAGGTCCTTGTGAAAATAGCAAAACTGAGGCATTTTAAATTTCTTCTTTTTATAAAATGAACATTACTTTTTTGTTAAGAGCATTCTACATAAGTCTACAAAGTATTATTTTTAATATCCTGACCGACGTTTGAGTTTCACAGGATATGCGACTTCAGTAGTTACAAAAAACGTAAATATTTTTCTTTTGCTTTGTCGAATCGAGAGTTAGTTGTTAATAAACGGTACTACATGAATCTGAGTTATTTCTTTTGGATTTATTTAATCATACAACGCAAAATGAATTGAATCGAATTACACAGAAATAAATTTAGATACAGAAAATTTGCAAGCACGCCTTTTTACTATAATGTCGCGCGAAAATGAATCTATACATTCCCGCGCTTTTGCCGCCGCATCAAGCTTCGATTTTCTTTATATGAAATCATGATGGTCCTGAAAAGGATCGTTTTTTCGAGACGGGAAGAATTTAAAATAAAATGTTCGAAGTGGCTTGCACTCCAAGCGGCGATCCACACAAACTAACAGCGTAATGGCTGAATGATAGTGGTATGTGGGGGTACACTAGGGACAGCATTTAGGTTGGGCACAGGTGCGGCTCTAGCTCACGGCATTTATAAAATATTTTTTTTCTCGTTAATGCTTACAGATAGACCCCCTGTGCATTAAGACTTTTTGATTGTATATGATTACAGCTGCTACATATTATTATATTTACCTCTATATCTGATACACCCTGTATAATAGAAGCAAATGTAATTCCCTAATTGTTGGCAAATTTGCACAAGCAACATGTGATATTAAAACAAGTACTTTCTACAAATTGGAAATTCACTAATTGTAAGGTTGCTACTGCAGTGCAAAAGAGCGAAATAAACTTGTATTTGTTTTTGTCATGGCTAACTATTCGAAGTAATCTACTGGATTCATTTTGGCTTGCCAAAAGTTGTTTGCCTTTTTGCCACCAATTTGCGGTAAATGCCCTTTCAGTACAAAGTGCCTATAAGAGGCTTGCTACGGCGCGAAGTTGATTTTTACTGTGGTACAGTAATTCTTCGATGGTCCCTTAAGAAAAGTCTTTCCATGAGTTTGCTTGGTTGTATTACTGCTTCCTTATGTTTCTTCATCACCCAACTTCTTATTTGCCATCGTGCTACATTTTTAGGCACTTCTAGAACAGGTTCTTGCTAACTCATCGAGTTTTTCGTTTCCCTTGATTGCCAAAGGTGCGGGCACCTATAGCAAAGTGACTTAGAAAGAAAGTTAAGCTATTCAGTTCCCGAATACATTCCTAAACCAATCTTGATTGTATCATAGGCTTCACTAGTGCCCTCGGTATCGGCTGATTGTATATTGCAATAGAGGTCCGATTATTTTCATAAGCCTTTTAATAAATTATTTCTCTACACAATGCAATATTGCGTATGCCTCTACTTAAAATTTTCTATTGCGCTGCAGATTTCAGCTCAATCAGTCTCGCTTTCAGTTTTTAATCCGTCTGTATTAATTTTTTTAATCTTTGTAGTTCAGTAAAATTTCTGTTAAAAAGATTTGTCGAAATCATGTGATCTGATCTTTTATTGCTTACTTCGTTTCATTGCTATTTTCAAGTACGATTTTATAAAAACATTTTTTTTTTGATACAAATATATGGAGCCCTAAATACAAAGCGAAATCAGATGTAGATTAACTAAGTTATTGATCAACTTAAAAGATAAAAACAAAAATATCTGTTATATCTAGACAAAAAGATTAACCAAACAAACAAAATTATTTTTCACACAAAACCCAGAAATTTACATTTTAAAAGCAGACAAATCAAGAAAAGTGTAATAATTAAAAATAAACAATGTGAAAATAAAATGAACACCTTATTAGGTAACAAAACGCGTACACCAATTAAAAAAAGATCTAACTAATAAATATCAAAGACGATATCATAAAGTTATAAAGGGTTTTAATTTGATCCATTCGTGGGGAATGGAGAGGCGAAAAATTACAGATACAGGAGTTTGCTTTGGATGGGCTGTCTCCAGTAACCTGAGGAGTGACAGGGCACTTGAAAATGATCGGATACCGAAGCAGTCAGATTTATGGCTGATGATTACCCAAAACTGGTATTGCCCACAATGAATGAAGTGTTAAGAATCCAGAGTCTCCCTCTGACCTGGAAAACAGCCAGAGTATTGCTGATTCCTAAGAGTGGCAAACCTCTTAACGTGCCGAACTTTTCGGCATTTATGTATGCTAAATGCAATGAGAAATTGTTGAAAATATTCATACGAAATGCGTTGGTTAAAGAACTGGAGGAAGGTAGGAATCTACATAATCATTAGTATGGGTTAAAAAACCGCTTCAGGGCACTAATGCTGCCTAGGAGACTGTAAGGGCATATGATACCAGCTGGTGGCCCTTTTAAGAATTGACGTTAAGAGTACCTTCAATTCGGTCAGTCATAGTCTCGTAGAAAAATTACGTGAAAGACATATCCCTAGATATCTACTCAAGTAGTATCTAGGGAGGTATCACATAAGGTAGATATTGGCGGGGGTCTACCTTTTGATTGTGGATCTGGGGTGGCACAGGGTACTCGGCCCATTCTTTGAAATGTGTTGTGTGATAGTGTGCTGAATTTGAACCTTACGGTTGATGCTATCACCATTGTCTTTGCTGATGACCTGGCGCTTATAGTTGGAGGTGGGAACGAGGAGGTCCTTATGAGAAATGGGAATATATGTTTTCAGCAAATAAATGTTTGGTTGTAAGAGCATAAATTAATGGTGGCTCAAATAAAACAGAAGCTGTGATTCTTAAAGGTACAAGGACTAGGAATCATGTCACTTTCAGTTTAGATTGGAAAGCAATACATCCCAAAAGGTTTATTAGATCTTCATGTATCATCATGGACTACAAGGGAAACTTTGGAGAACGTATTCACGAGGTAAATGCCAGAACTCAGCAATAAGCAGAATACTAGCTAATATTGGAGGTCCGTGATTTAGTAGGTTAGTAGTGCTCTTTGGGGCATTTCATAATATTTCACTATATAGGGCACCAATGTGGGAGAATATAAAGATCTATTAAGTAGAGTGCAGAAAAATATGCTGTTGCGAGTGATATCGGCATATAGAACTGAGTCGGCGGAGGCATTGCAGGTAGTCACCGGTACTCCCCTATGGATTTGATAGTGTATGAAAGGGCTGTCATGTACAATGGAAAAAGCGATGAAGAAACAAGACGATTAGAAGCGAGCGCAAAAACCCATAAGATTTGGCAGTAGAGGTGGGATAAAGAAGAAAATAAGGCACAGTGGGCGAAAAGGTTAATAAGAGATATAAAGCGACTATGTTTTGACATTTTTTTCTAGTTATGTACTTTTTTAGAGATAAATAAATAGAAGTAAGTTTTAAACAAGTGCAATATATTTTGATTTAAATAAACCATCATTACCAATATTTTACATTCTTGGCATGATTTAAAGTATCCATTCTTTTTAATATTAATTGTATTTGACAATTAGAATATGTAACCAGTCATGCACTATAGTTGCAGTTAGTTTAAAATCTAATGAAGAATATTTGAATCTGTTTAAATTCTTTAACTCTTAAAAAATCTTCAAATGTACTTAGAGTTTTGGTTGCATGAATAATCGAATATTTGTGGAGGTTCAATTCGCATTTAATTTGTTAAAGATGGTACACATAGTACATGGAAATTGAGCTATTTGCTTTTGAGGAATTATTATTTTTCTTTTTAAAGGAAAATTGATATATTAAAGATTACGCAATGATACCAATACTAACTGAATTATTAGTCGTCGCCTTTATCAATAATCTACCGCGTAATAGATTTTTAAAACTTCTGCGACCTCGTGACCGCCTCTTCCTACCCCGTCCTCCAGATTCCCCCGGTTAAAATATTAAAATTAATGACCCTCTAGCGAGAATACCCTTTCCGTTTCTCCGTATTCTCCCGTTCCTCTCTATTTTCCGCAAAACACAATACAAGTAACGCCCACGCGGATCTCCAACGAAGGAGAACAACAGCGCGCCGCGACCGACCGACTTTCCGATACGTAGTTCGGTAGCACTGACGTGGCCCGATGATTAAGTGATGGGGTCGCGTATAATTTGCGAAGAATCGATACCGAAGCCGTCACCGGTCGTCCGTGCCGTCTACGCCTACCGACCTATCTATAAGGAACTCGTGGCCGTTGAGTCGGGAGATTGTCGGTCAGCCCTGAGGTCTGCTCAGAACGAGAATAGATACGCGTTTTGGGATATCGTTTGTCATTCGATATGCTACATGAAGGTCATCGTGTTATGCAGAATTAATGTAAGTAATCCAACGGATGAGAAGAAATGTGTCGCTTAGAATAGGGAAAAAGGGTTTAATTAACGTGGGTGAACTTTTCAGATCTCGTGCTGTGTTAGACACCCCATACATCCCTTTCTCATCGGATTAGCATGTTTTCTTCAATTTCTCACAGCAAAGTGACGTTATTGCGATCTATCGAGCTATTCAATTCCAGAATACGTTCCCAAACCAGTCCTGATTATATCCTAAGGTTCACCAGTGCCCTCACTATCATCTGATTGTCTGTCCCAATATAAAACCGCTTATTTTCAAAAGCCCTCTGATTGATTTCAAATGCACGGTGTAATATTGCGAATGCTGTTTTTTTTGCTTCGCTTACCTCGAATTAGTTCTCCGCTAGTCTTTTCGACAGGCTTTTGTAAGCCTATTTTCTTCTATTTCCGTCCTCTACCTTCAGAGATGCTCCTACATATTGTGTTTTCACAATGTAAACATTATCGTTTAATTTTTTGGCTTTCAAATTGTGTTTTCTTTCCCCTGTTAGTGCGGCCTAGCTAGAATTTGAATCTTTTATTCTCATTTACTTACAGATAGTTTCTTATACTTAAATCGGTCTCAGATTTTTGTTTAACTTATCTGTCTTCTGACTGGTTGCGTGACGTATTTCTTCCTTCCGGCTGGCTGTCCATTCTTGGTTGTTGTTTAGACGCGTTCTTACGAGTACATCTTCCTATCTTTGGAAATTTTGGATATTTTCACACATCTGTGGATTTTATTGGAAGATTGCTTGGACGATCTTTCGTTGTGTTTGAAGTGGAAACTTCGTGATTATTACGGCGGGTGAGTCCGATATTCTGGGATTTAATTTGAGAACCCACGCGTCTGTAACGCCATATCTGTCTATTTCTTCTCATCGTTGTAAAATCTCGTTATTTAACGGTAAGCAGATCTTGTCATTTCTTTTAAATCACTAATTTTGAGGTTTCTGTGTTTTTAGAGGTCTTTTTACCCCTCTTTAATTTTAATTTTGGAATCTTACCTTCGTTTTATGCAAGCTAGACAAAGTATGGATTTTAATTTTGATTTAAATTGGATCACAGTGCACATCCGTTCTAAAACGTATTTTGTTATACAAGTATGGCGGACATTTATAGGTAAGAATTTTATGATATAGAGTTAACGTTTGTAATATTCTTCTATTTTTCATCTTAAGCCATTCAGTTTCTACTAATTTATGTGAAATATGTCCATATTTTCTAACACCGTGAATATATCTCATACAAGTATTTTGTATCTTTTGGATACGATGACTTGTAACAACATCCAAACAAGCATCATACAGTTCGGCGCAATACATAAAACGTGAGAGGACATACGTATCGCAGAGTGATCGTTTGATATTTCTGTTCAGAATCGCGCGGAAGGGATATAGTTTCTTTAGGTTGCAATATGATGACGTAATGTAATTAGCTATGTGTTCGCGAAAACGGAACGAGTTATCAAGTGTTAATCCCAAACTTCTAGCACTGTTAACAATGGGGATTTTTGTGCCGTTGATATTTACATCCAACATTCCACTCTGTAAGTTGACAACATCTTCATTACTAAAGATTAGGACCTGTGACTTGGAAGGATTAATATTTAGAGAATATGTGGAAGATATGGACTGAATAGTAGATAGATCTTTATTTATTTTTTTATAGCTTCAATCTATTCCGATGCTTAAAAAAAAAATACAAGTGCACATCATCTGCGTAAAAGTGTATTTTAGTGTAGTTAGGCATTGCGCGAAGGAGTATGTGTATAAAGAGAACAGGATGGGACTCAAGATTGACCCCTGTGGGACACCTTGGGATAACGTTAATTGTTGAGATATTTTGTTGTTTAATTTTACACATTGTGATCTATCTGAAAGGAAGTCTGCTATCAAAAGGATAGAGGAGCGACTAAAACCCTTGTCCTTCAAAACGTTTAATAGCAATGTGTGATCCACGGTGTCGAATGCTTTGGAATAGTCAAACAGTACAAGAACAGTTATAAGTCCTTCATCAATAGCTCGAAAGATATCTTCAGTTACACATAGTAAGGCCGTGGTGCAACTGTGTCCAGGACGGAAACCAGGTTGCACATCCGGCAGTAGTTTGAAATCTAAAACATATCTTTTTAATTGCTGTTCCATTACTTGTTCTAAAATTTTAGATAAGGCAGGCAACACACATAGGCCTGAGGTATTTATAATCAACAACCTTGTTCTTTTTGGGCAAAGGACTGACTAGAGCTCGCTTCCAACAGGTGGGGAATGTATTTTGTAGTATACATGAGTTAACAATATGAGTGACGAAAGGCACAACATAAGGAGAACACATTTGTATCATGCAAATATCAACACCATCGTAACCAACTGCTCTGGATTTAATTTTATTTAATTACCGTCATGCATAGTGCTGACGCTGTCTCGCTATAGCTACTCTTGGATCTCTTCGTGTAGAAACTGGTCTTCTATTCAGCCACGGATTCCTTGGACGTTGTACGCCATCTTAAGAATTAGATTTTTGCTGAGATTGTTTCTATTTAGTTAAGTCCAAATCCTCCACCCTTGAGACTATAAGCCACGACACGACAGCTTGGTGAAGAGTTTTTGTATCGACCTTGGTTGGTCTAGACCGCAGTGTTTTGCTTGCACAGTGGCACCTTGAGTAGAGTGTGGTAGAAACACCCGTACGGCGATCGGCAACAGGCAGAGGCTATGCCTAGAAGGATTGAGTTGTGCATAACTTGCTGCTGGACTCATCCATAAGAATGAGATTTGTGGTAAAGATGGAGTCGTCCCTCACCACCTATCCAATACTATTAGGACAAATTAAGATATTTTGACAAAGTAAAAATAAAAAGATTGTATAATCAAATATATAGTTATAAATAGCTAGTAGTAATTACATTGAAAAGCTTAATTTTTTTTTAATATCTTTTTAGGGATATAAATCATTTAATTCATGTCGCAATATTAATTATAGACATAAGCAATTGAACAGTTAGGTTATGCAGTAATTTGCCAACGTATACTGTAATGAACTTTCAAATAAATTTAACGTAATTGCTGAATATCTTGTTTGTCTTTTAATAAATTACCGATGATCAAAAATACTTTCCACTTCGTTAAGATATAATAAATTCTGAATTAGTCCTGAGATTGTTTTTTTATTACGCTGTTACATCATCAGTAGTATCACAAACTGATATCACCGCTGTTGCGAAAAAGCCAATTCTTTCAAATTTGAAAAGTAACTGGGAAATAAGCTTTTCGTTATTTGCTTCCTACATACCACGAGATCTAAACTACATAAAACTCCATACCGTCATAACTCGTAACAAAAACAATACAAATAAATATACACACAGCCATTAAATACACATACGTACACAAGCAGGCATATTATTATAGACAAGTCTAATTCGAAAAATAAACACGAGAGCATCAGCACATCCCGAATGTTGGGTCGTTCGGCAGTCCTCCGCTCACTTCTATTTCTATCCTTTTCTCCTTCTCGCTTCATCGTCCCTCTTCATTATCGTAAACGGTACATAACGGTGTCATAAAACCTACAAATTCATCGCCTTTACCGGCTAGTTTTTGTTCTATTTATTTTTCCTTTCTGGCGGGACCGAGCCGGGCTCTCTCCGACGATGGTCCCGGTAAAAGGCGAGGGACCGCCCTGTAAACAATGAAAAGCCATAAAAGTAATTTTATTAACACCGCCGCAGTCGCCGACATGTGAATTACGCTTAATTGGCTACCATTTTTATTACGCACATGTATGTAAGTAACCCGGAGCGGACAGGCCGGTGTCTTTTCTCCCGACGTGCCAGTTAACACGTAAAAATAGAATAGAAATAATAAATCGTTGGGCTTCTTTTGTATGCCCAACATGTTATAGAATATTTGTTACTGTAATAAAGAAAAAATTTCGAAAAAGTTTTGTTGCCACTTATAAATAAAATTTTTAATTTTATCAACTGTAAACACTTTCAATTGATGCATCAGTAGGTTCATTTTTTTGTTCATTCTAGTGCGGCAAAGCGTACGACAATTTCCTCATTTCACAGTTACTTCCAATGTAAAACATGCATAATATCTTTTAATTGACTTTAAAATAACATTTACCTGTATTTTTATTGCTGTTTTGATTGTTATCGACGACAAATTACCATAAAAAAATCACTGGTTGGAGTCACAGGCATAGACCGGATACCAAACCAGAGGAACGTATTCCAACTTGCTCATTACATGCGCGTAATATAAGATTTCAATGAGGTTGCTGTCTTTGAAGTAGCGGGAAACACGCATCAAAAATCCTAGTGATCTTAAAGCACTCGTACAAAGAGTATCAATGTGAGACTTAAATCTAAGTTGACCGTCAAATACCACTCCAAGATCTTTAATTTCCTATTTTCTCCGTACAGGAGTACCATTAATATTGTATACTGATATGACAGGAGAGGACGTTCGAGTGTAAGAGACAGTAGAACACTTATCCACATTCAGCTTCAGTTTATGAGTGTCACACCAATAGACAAATTTATTTGGATTTTCTTGCAGGCTGCAGGTTGGAAGAAATGTCAGTAAAGAGTTTAATATCATCTGCGTATGCTAAAACTGGACAAAGTAATACTGTGTAAGATGTTGAACAATAACGGCCCCAATTTGGAGCCCTGTGGTACTCCAGATATCCGACGTAAACTCCTCTGAATTCTCCCCATTGTAATATACGTAACATCATCGATCACTGAGATAAGATCGCATTAGTTCGGTAGCTGCCGGGGAAAAGCTAAAAGATGTAAACTTAGAAATTAGCAGGGCATGATCTATGGTGTCAAATGCTTTCGAAGGGTCTGTGTATATAGCGTCGACTTGTCCACGTTTGTCCATAACCTCACCAACAAACTGCGTAAAAAGGGTTAAATTCGTAATTGTAGATCTTCCAGCGATGAATCCATGTTGATATTGGCTTAAGAACGGACGGACACAGTGATATATTATCGAGTAAAGGATATTCTCGTAGACTTTCCTAAAGTTTGAAAGAATGGCTATAGGACGATAATTTGAATTATATTGTAACCATCTTAGTCGTAGGGACCCTTCGGACGGTTTATTTCTAGTAGATAAGTTAATATAAAAATCGATACCCAAAAGCATATATACTAGCACTAGCCCTTAAGACGACCATTGTTTGTTATGAGATTGTAGTGTACGAGACAACGTTCTCTACATGTTACATATTGTAACATTAATCAATAAAAAGTTCTTCCTACGTTTAACAAGTTGTTTTTAAAAACTGTGTTACGTGTTGGAGCAACTTAATTTTTGATATCAACGCAGAATCTCCTTTTTTATAGGCCGAACAAATTTTAGTTCTCTTCCAGGGCGCAGGATAAGTAGCAGATTGAATAGACAGATTTATAATGAATGTTAAGAGCCTAGCAAGAACATATCTGCAATCATGAACTAGAAAGCTAGGGATCTGATCGTCACGTCTTCCTACGTTTAACAAGTTGTTTTTAAAAACTGTGTTACGTGTTGGAGCAACTTAATTTTTGATATCAACGCAGAATCTCCTTTTTTGTGGGCCGAACAAATTTTAGTTCTCTTCCAGGGCGCAGGATAAGTAGCAGATTGAATAGACAGATTTATAATGAATGTTAAGAGCCTAGCAAGAACATATCTGCAATCATGAACTAGAAAGCTAGGGATCTGATCGTCACCTGCTCTATATTTTTTTGGTAGTTGACTCATGGCACGCATAGCAGATTCTTCATTAGTAGGTAGGATCAAACAAGGAAAGTTATTTGAGGGACCGTCGGCATATTGTAATGTGCTATGCGGTGGAAAGTCAGAGATGGAGGCAACTTTGAAGGCTGAATTGAGTTGTCAAAACGGAGTGGTACTAGTCACAACTATACTGACTGTTACATTGGCGTGTTAATTATTAAACTAAATAAAATTTTCTATTTTTCTCGGCCAAAAAAAAAAAATAATACAAATGCTGTGCGTTAGGTCATTTACAGCGCGAGAATTCTAGCGCATACCTAATATATTCTAATGTAAATAACTATTACTAATGTATTGTTTAATACGACAGGTATATTTTCATAGTTTTAAGAAATATTTGTTAAATCTTACTCTAATTACTTCCAAAATTAAAATTAACTAAATATAAATCGAATAAAGAAAATGAGCATTACATAAGGGAATCTTTATCTTTAATCTTATTTTTCTTTTAAATACACGATAGTCCACGATGTTTTTGTTTCACAAATTTAAACATTTTCACTTCGTGACAACTGTCTTTCAACTAAATTTTCTTATTTATCATCTTTTTACAAATGTTGATTGGTACAAATTAGTTAATAAGGGAAAGCGATGCAATTAAAACACTATTATACAACATTCCTTAATACAATTACAAGTATATAATATGATCTACTAAAATTTAACTGCTTACTTTATAAAAAATGAGCTTTAAATTGCAAAAGGTGGATTGAAATGAAACTTAATTATTTTCTACTGAAGAAATTTTTTTTTCCAATACGGCCTCATTTGCATAATTTCTCAGCAGGTAGTGAATAGTTCTCGGTAAAGAGCATTAGTCAAATCTTTATATCTATGCACAGACTATACCACTCTAGTGATGAACAAAACAGTGATTTATCAATAGTGCTACTATTTTTTTTAACAGCAGCTACTTTAAAACACGTGATCGCTGTTTTAAAAGCATCTATCATAAGATAGATGCTGGACGCAGCTAATTAATATACTATTGCGAATAACGAGTACACTCAGTTTCAAAATGATAATCGAAAACATAGTGATTATTGCAATAAAAAAATGTTTTTGTATTAAATATTTATTAATTCCTCAAATTTAATTTTGGCATTACTTATAATTGGCATTCAAAAACAGTAAGATCAATAAGTCTTTCCATCATTTAGACGTGTCCTAGGTTCACATAAAGTTTGAGTAGCTTTTGAAAAAAGCCTTTTACAAGTTTCTGAGGAAGCCACTTTGTTATTTCTGCAATTTTTGATAGAGTTGAGTAGTGGTTTATCCTTGGACTTCATATTAATAATTGTTTCACAAACGAAACACTTCCTAACAAGAATTACGTCTGGCATTGTGGACGGCTTTCACAAGCCTAGTGCTTTTAAGTGAATCCCCTAATTACTAAATTGTAATTTCAAACTCTTCATAAAAAATCGCCATTTGAAATTTCATTATTTTGCTATTTACAATTAGCAGTAGATATCTAAAGCGTTAAATCTATCCGAATGCATTCAACTGTGCTGGTGATTCAGGCTCAAGTTATTTGTTTACTGCGATTATCATAAGTAGTTATAAATCGCTGTTTTTGTTTTTGCTGCTATTTTGATTTTCACTAAAGCCATTTTTTGAGTGGCAATTAAGTAGCCAATCACAATGCGACTCACTATCCAAAGTGTAAAACATGTGTTAAAGCACTAAGCTGGAATCCACATTTAGAAAATATTACTCAGAAGATAAGGCTATGCATTTAGATCTACCACTTTGAAAAGCTGTGGTGTTTAAAGAACAAAATGCTCTTCGTTGAATTTGTATTCGATTATTATGATCAAAATTTTGTGTTAAACCAGAACAATTTGAACATTCTATATGGAAAGAATTTACGTTGAACTATTTAGTCAAATTAAAGCATCAGCTTGTTCTAATTAGCAATAAAAATGGTTTCTTTAATATTACTACAAAATTAACACATTTTCCTTCTTCTTCAATCAACTATAAATGCAGTTAGATAAACGAATCTAAAGCATTAAATCAAAATTACGTTTTCAGTTGTGTAACTAAAGAATAAGAAATAAAATTGGATATATGGGTAATGCGGTCTATTTAATAAAAACTACTTTATATGACCTCAATATTTCGTCATTTATTTAATGACTTCTTCAGGAGAAATTCTACAATATTATAAAAGGATACGAAGTACTAGTAATGAAAATATATAAATAATACTTACAATTTGAATTTAATATAATAAATTAAAAGTTTTTCGAATTTAGAATTGTTAAACGGTCAGAAAAAACATTTTTGTCGATAAGGTAATGTTACTAGATATTATGTAAAATGTTACAATAAATATGGTTAAGTTGATTTGTGTCTATTTTAAAATTAGTTGAATTTTGATTGCTGTTAATATGCACCATTTCTAGAAATAACCGGGTCTTGTATATTATTTTCAACGTCAACAATGTTAGTGTTATCATAATTAAAATTGTGGTCTAAATTTTGAAAAGCACATTAAATAGACCGCATTACCCATATATCCAATTTTATTCGTTAATATCGTTACTCTATAACTAAACTATAACTAAAGAATATCTGTACGAAGGAACCTTACTTCTTTTTTTAAATAATATAATTAAAAAATACTAGAAAAAATGGGTATTCATGCTTCAAATAATATGTTCTTCACATTGCTAACACTCGACATTAGTTACATTAATTATACAGAAATTAGTTAATATTAATTACACAGAAAGCATCTAACAGCCAAGGTTCGTAGACTGTTCAACAAAGTCAAGTCCGATCACAGCTGGGATATAAATAAAAATAAATTGACGCATTACAATAAAAAAATCCGTAAGGCGAAAAGCAACTCATACAAAAAGTTCTGCGAGGAATCGAATGAAACTCCCGCACAATCGCGAATTCATAAAGTTCCAGCGATAGATGGCATCAGTACTAGGGCTGAAGTTAGACTTCATCAAAAGAAATGACGCAATCTATACAAGCACTCATAAAGAGACACAATTGAGGAAATGTTAAAGGTTAATTTTTCGACCGCGAAAGACGTACCAAATCGGAGACCAAATAGGCGAAAATGAAAAGACTAGGGCCACTATGAAGATCAAATGGGCGTGAAGGAGATTTTCACCTCTTAAATCTGCGTGCATCGCTGGAATATTAGCTGTAAGCTATAAGATTTCAGATTAAACAGAGAATTACGTAGAAGCTGATTATAATATATTTATATTATTATATAAAGTGTTTTCTATTTAAATAAGCTCTTGAATTCGATCATATTTCCAATATAATCGGATGTGATAAAAGCTGCAGATGCAGTAAATAACAAATAATGTAGTGTTATAAATAAAAAGTTATAGACAGGAACTTAATATGAGCCGGGACAGCCAGTATTTGGAGCTTTGAGCTAAAATACAGATCTAGTACACATATATAGAATTAAATTCTAAAAGCTCGCACTTCACATTTTCACAGCGTGAGTGAGTTGTTCAATTGCCATTTTGAAGTGTCGCCAGCAAGCCCCGTGACAACCTTTGCGCTTTATACGTAACAAAAAACCGCTCATACGAGGGAATAACTGTTTTTTTTTTATTTCTTTGTCTGTGTACGTGTGTGCGACGACACGACAACGATGGATCGTGAGTTTATTCCTCGCCTGACCCATTTCACTCTATCTGACACGTGTCGAAAAAAATAAATAAACCCGCGGAGGAAACAACAAAGCCATAAAAACGGTTTTATTTTTACGATCCGTGATTAAGCGGCGTCTGTCGCTATCTGCTCCAATTTTCCATAGATAAACCGTACCTGAGCGCTCCACACAATACCCTTCCACCACTCCCGTCCATTATTTCCGGCGATTAGACGACTATGGACGGGAAACTAGAGCGCCCTGTGATGCGGATCAATAAGCGACTATATCGTTTCGGATATTTCTATCGGTCTCAATCAAGTCAATTGTATAATATGGAGTGTGCACTGCGAATTTAACTAGATGGTGCAGTATGTAGGTCGCAACTCAACGTCAAATACTTTACATTCTATAGGGAGCGAAGAAAATAGAATTCCGGACAGCTTGACATTACCGTTGATGGTAGTTTGGACGGATTCGGAGAGTTTATTGGGAAATTGCTGAAAGTTGCCAATTTTAACGCGCGGTCAAAAAAGGCTCGTCGTACAAATCGATCTACAAGCAAGCCAGGGAAACACACAAAACAGCGCTAATCGGTATGTAAAGTGAGAGATTCTGTGTTTACGTAAGGTAGCATACTTACCTAATGCAAGGCCGGACAGGTGTAAAATCGAAGAAACAAAAAAATGAAATTAGGACCGCAAACGCGTATTCATCTATTTCGGTCGACGCGGCGTGCACGATTTTGTGAATTGTAATTATTTAGCTTTTAATAGGGGCGGAGCAGCTAGAATATTAATTGGCATACTTAATATTCTAGTTGCTCCGCCTTGGCTTGTCTATGTGCCACATCGATTTTTGTCGCAATAGATTTGGGGAAAAGGCGTTCTAGCAAAAGCGGACTCGAACTGAAAGGGCTTTTCGGTTAGCTTCAGCAATGACGCAACGGTCTTCCGATGTCAGGTTTGTCACGGTCATTCGGCTTGGTGATGGCATTGTTTCTAGTGCTGGGCTCAGAGAAATTTACAGCAAATAGAGATATACAGGACATTTCAATTGAAACTTGTTACCTATTGTGATTTATATAGAATTCTGAAACTTGTCATTTATCATATCAAGGGAGGGCAACTTTTAATGACTGACCTGACGGGTTAAAATCACTCATGAGGACGCAGCAACCCCCACCTTTAACATTTGAAAGGGGAATATCGTATTTACAAGCACTGCGACCTGATCTAAGACTTAGAATGAAGTTATGAATTAACCTTTAATAAAACCTTAATAAAACCTTTAATCTTGTTGAACTCTATAGTAATTGAGTTAATAAATTATTACTATGACATACAAGCTACAAACATCCTAAGTGTTTGTAAAGCAAATTAAATTAAAAAAAAAAAAACCATAGACATAAAGGGGGGTGGGAGTATGTGAAACTGCTTTATCCTTCTGTCTAACTTCATATATTATATTTTTATCTGTTATTTAATTTTAGAAAAAAAAATATAAATAAATTAGAGAATATAGAATACCATCACTTCATTCTTTACCGATGGAAAATCTTTATATATTGTCCAAGGTTGTAATATCTTCTAACTCTTGGAGTGTGACAAAATATTCCAAAACCTTTAATCTTGTTGAACTCTATAGTAATTGAGTTAATAAATTATTACTATGACATACAAGCTACAAACATCCTAACTGTTTGTAAAGCAAATTAATCGAAAAAAAAACATAGACATAAAGGGGGGTGAGAGTATGTGAAACTGCTTTATCCTTCTGTCTAACTTCATATATTGTATTTTTATCTGTTATTTAATTTTAGGAAAAAAAAATATAAATAAATTAGATCCAGTATTAATTCGTTCATCGAAACATAGAAGATACTGACCACTCTAGCAGGCAATATAAACTTCTTCTGCTTTGAAATTCGTCTAATAGTACGTATTGCTGTGTAATGAACTGCATTGAAAAAGCAAAATGAATTTTTAAAAAATGAAAAAGGAAAAATTAAATGAGCTAGCGCAACGGATAAAATCTTAAAGGGCGCAAAAAAAACAATTAACCTCAGAGTTACCCTCACGAATTAAAGCATGAATCTAACCACGAAAAGTAAATTGTGAGTGAATGAAAACTGACTTTCTTAATTACCCCAAAAATTGAAAAGGTTTAATTAAAAATAGAAGAACAGAATTATTAACCCAAAAATGATAAGTAACAATCAAATTTATTATAAAAAAAAAAAAAAAGTTAATTACAAATTTGCAGAAAAATAAAACCGTGAACAGAGGGTTCTGGCCTAAATTTAAAAATTGCACGTGATTCTAAATTACAATAGGACAATGTTATTTCCTATATCAAAGCAAAAAGAAGAAGTTGTTCAGGAAGATAATCCAATATCTTTCAAATCAATTCACATGGTTTCAAATAAACACAAACTAAATTAAGCGTAGCCAATTTTCTAGTAAATAACAAAAGAAAAATGTAAATGCAAGCACAAAGCTTCTACTTACTCAAACCGAGGTAATTGATAATTAAAAACGAAACAGTAAAATAGAAAAAAACGGAAAAATTAAACTCTTTAAACTAAAATTTAACTAATCTTCCCGACCAAAAATAATAAAAGATCTTATATCTATAATGTGCACACATCAAAATAATAACAATTATTATAAAGCGAATTCCTTGATGGACAAGAATAAAACAAATAACGCGAATCAAATTACGATATAAAAATGTAATACAAAATGGCAGCAAAGATTCAAAAAATACATGTACTCACGCATACTCACCAAGTTGTGAGGCAGTCCACTTACCAAGAACTGCCTCACAAAATTCTACAGCTGCGTACAACGCAAACGCACAATTTACCGACAAAATCTACTAGACTAAACTAATAGACATCTTAAAGAGTGAAATTAATTTAAAAAAACTTAACACTTAATTAAATAAATCAAACAATTAACTCATTAACTAATATTATAGAAACTAAACATTATTGTGAAAATTTCTCGATACAATGATTCAGCAAAACGATCGGAAAATCAAGACAAATTATTAACTTAAAATACACTCAACGGTAATGTGGTTTGCCACATCAGTATCTTATGAGAGGCTACAATACGAACACATTATTCACACTGTCAAGATTATTCAAACGATCTGTAATTATCATTAAAGTGCGATAACAGACGTAATGTTGCGTAGTTCTTTAAAACGAATTGGTCTAATAATTAATCATTTAAAATGAAAACTGAGAACCAAATAAACTATGTAACAATTACTGACCAGTCGTTTACAGTACGTTTAAATTTTAGCAAATCAGAATATCAATATGCCCAACAAAATGTACGCCAGTTAAAGTGCGAACAGCTCTAGCTTAAAAGTAACAAAAACAAAACTCAATAAGCATTAAGTTAACAATTCAAAAACTATCTAAAATGTTAACACAAGGTGATAAATTAGCTCCACCATTAGTAGATTGGAAACGGGTAATTCAAGTAGACGTGATGTAAAAACTAAATTAACAATTACAGAATTTACCAAATTAAATATTAAGATT
Source organism: Protaetia brevitarsis (assembly GCA_004143645.1). NCBI lineage: Eukaryota > Metazoa > Arthropoda > Insecta > Coleoptera > Scarabaeidae > Protaetia > Protaetia brevitarsis. The sequence goes on along the minus strand of RXPK01001098.1, from coordinate 48,583 downwards.
ATAAGAAAAGGTATCTTTAAGCCCCTGACAAGATCAAATTAATAAACTACAATAATTGCAATTTAACTTAATTGCAACTGTAACATGTGGTATGAAAAATGCCACAATTACACATGTTGACCGGTGCTCATAAATCAGGGCTGGGTCCTAGGTTTGTTTAAATATAAAGTTGATATTAATGGGCACCAGCCGTGACCAACGGCAAGAAGGTCGGAAATAACAATAATCAAAATAAAACATTAGTATAACAATAAGAAATTTAATAATAACAAGCAAAATGTTGGGTACATATGTATAAATCGAAATTGTAATAATGATTGATAAATAGTATAAGTTTAAGTTTATTTCCAAAAAAGTGGGGTATGTCGCAAAAGATAATAATATGATAACAAACAAAGACAAAAAAAAAGAAAAGAAAAAATTACTAACCATTACAATAGGTTAATAACAAAGCAATAAAAGAAAGAACAATAATTAATATTGAATTCAGAAAACTAATGCTAAGTTCATGACACGCCGATAATTACGTAAATAATAACTGGTAAATAGGTTAATGATTAGATTACCTGAACTGTATGGATAATGAATACTATTGTATCCGAGTCAAAACACTGTCGCTGTCAAATAAGGCGAACAGCTGATTAAACCAAAATAAGTCAATGAGCACTTTGTATGCGTTAACTTGTAAAACTTCAATACGTAATTAATAATATTCATATTATAGGCTTGTGCACTGCAGTTTGATATATGAAATTGTTATAATATGATTACATTTAAAAAATTGATTGGTAATTATTGGATTGTTAAATCTATTTGAGATGGTAAGTAAACCTATTGTTGTAGGTAAAAAAAAATATACCCACCCACAGCTGTAGTTGAATTTACGGGTATAAATTACTGGTTATATTATTATAATACCAAACATGAGAAGTTTTCCAATCTTAACGAGGGCTATAGTGACAACACATAAGCGATTCAAAGTAATACAGTTAGTTTAGAAATTTAGATGAACAAAAAAAAAAAATATGCCGTGAAACCTCAGTCTAACCATCCGGCTGGTGTAGACAACCGTATACGAACTTTTTCGTGGCGTATGGTATGTAATTATGCATTTAAAGTGATGTTTTACCAGACTACACGAAAAAAAAAAAAACAATAAAACTGGACCGGGTAAAATCCGTATGGTATGAAAGATGCCTAACAGAGGCATTGAAAACTTTAAACACAGGGTTTGATCAAAATAACTTAAATTGAAATATTGAAAAACCTTTCATATTTTAATTACTATAAGGAGGATCGAATTAGTGTCATATGCGATACCTAATCACAATTTGGTCAGCGAAAACAGCGTGAAGTTTCTTCTTCACATGCGTTAAAAACAGAAGAGGACCCAACACCGACGCCTGCGGAGCTCCTCTCTCTACCACCATGCAATCGCACTATGCTTCGTTGTAATTATCAACAACGGTATACTTCCTGCAACGCATGTGCTCTAATGCCCATTATCTCTAGTTTTCTATACAGCATATTGTAGTTAACACAATCAAAAGCTTTCTAAAGGTCCAAAAATAATGCAATAGTTGTGTGTTTCGATTTATGCCCTCAACTATTTCTTCTAAAGCTTGATACATAGCTATTGTGGTAGTTCTCCTTGATATATATCCATTTTGGTTGTTGTCGAAAACATCACACTCATTCAAGAATCCAAAAAGACGTTCAAATGCGATTCTTTCAAAAATTTTTGACAAATGCGTTAAAATGGCTATAGATCTATAATTGCCTATGTCACTTATATCTCCCTTTTTATAGATAAGTTTTATGCACTAGGAAAAACTCCTATTTCCAAGAAATCGTTAAGTATAGGGTCTAGCAAAACCGCCATTTCCGGGACACACATCAATCTAACCGGAATTTCGTCATCTCCAACTGCATGAGTAACTTTCAACCCATTTATAATGGCACATATTTCTTCGCTACATGTTGGTTTTATCTGCAACGAATGAGGATTATGGGTAACATTGCTAAGATCTACTTCTTTCTTATTATTGAAGTCGTCGTTAATTGTTAGTAGCATTCGATTTATGTTTGTTAACCTTTCCAAGCTATTTCTACCTTCTACCTTTACATTATTTATATCCGTCATTTCAGTTGATACCATCAATTCATTCTTTACCGATGGAAAATCTTTATATATTGTCCAAGGTTGTAATATCTTCTGACTCTTAGACTGTGACAAAATATTCCTACACCAACATCTTGCTTGGTTTTCGAACCATACCTAAACCAGCAGGTGTCTGTCGTCGGTGCTTTTATCTTCGTTGCGAAACAGGTAGTGAAGTATACATCGATCGCTGTTCGAGTACCCATCAGGTTGGGTTGCATTCCAGCACGCTGTCAAAGGCATTTATCTAGGGCTAAAGAGAAAATTGTTTTAGGATGTTCAAGCTATAATTTCTTATGTGGTGAAAAAGCCCATATTTTGTACTTACAAAACAAATTTTATTTTAAATCTTTTGAAAGAGCCATTTGAAGAAGCTATTTATATTTAAATGATTTATGTAATCCCCACATAATCTAGGCATGAATTGGATAAAAAGTTCGTAGAATAATCTTCGAAATACATCTGTGGAATCTTTTATATAAAAACCTGTTTATATTTTTCACACGAAACTTGTCAGAAGGAATGCATTGAATAGGCATATTAATAAGTGCTGATTTGGAAAAAACAGATATTTTGATTATGTAAAATCAACTTTTACATTTACTTTATATAACATAGAATACATTTATTCGATTTCGTTGTATGTACATGGGTAACCTAACAATGCCAGAAGCGAACATGTAAATAATTAGTATATTTTAAAATTATTAGTCAAATAAACACAGTACACACATGTTGAAAACATAGAAATCCATAAATGATCTGCAAATAGGATTTCGTAAATCCCACTGTTATGAAACTGTTATAATACATGCAAATAACACTTGTTTAAAGTTAATAGGTAGCTGGTTATATAATTATTTAATTTATATTCCAGAACTTCCTACATTTAAGTTGGACATAATTATATTATAATTCGATTCTTACACAACAGTAAATATTTACCACTTTTCGGCTTTATATTTGCAGATGTATTAACTGCGTAAAGGTAAACTATTGCGAGAAACATTTTCAGAAATTCGAACTTTCAATTGCATCTGTGTTTCCAAATCTGTATAATTTATTTAATTTATATTTCAGACCTTCCTACATTTAAGTTCGACATAATTGTATTATAATTCGATTCTTACACAACAGTAATTATTTACCACTTTTCGGCTTTATATTTGCAGTTGTATTAACTACGTAAAAGCCTATTGCAAGAAACATTTTCAGAAATTCGCACTTTCAATTGCATCTGTGTTTCTAAACCTGTATAATTTATTTATTTATAATTCAGGCCTTCCTGCTTTTAAGTTCGACATAATTATAATATATTATAATTATGTATATATATTTTGATAGTTGTTTCCCTGAAAAAAAAAATTACAATCACACGTGGAAAACAAAAAAAAATACAATAAATGAAGAAATTATGAAATACAAAAATACCTTAGATGCATGGGCGACTATATGGAGGGTGACTGGAAATGATCGTTGCTACGAAACTTACCGGACACTTAAAAAACAATATTTAGAAAAAACTACGGAAGTGACCCAACAGCAAAATGCCACTTATATAGAAACTTCAAATGATAAAATAAAATCTATCTGGACGATAATCAACAATGAAACGAAAACTGCAAATTTACACAAACAAGAAAATTCATCACTGACAGCGAATGAGCTAAATAAGTACTTTTGTGGCATTGGGGAACAAATAGCAGAAAGTATTAAAACGCAACATTCGCATGAAGAATTTCTAACAAATATAAAACCGAATAACAGAAACTCGTTTTTCTTAGAACCCATTACACCTAATGAAGTGGAGAATATATTGCTACGTATAAAGGGTAAAGACACCAGAGATATTTATGGAATCTCCACAAACTTAATCAAACAGCTAAAGAAAGAGGTAGTTAAACCGCTTGCGTTTATTTTTAATAAATGCCTTAAACAAGGAGTATTTCCACATCCATTAAAAAAGGGAAAAGTCTCTCCCATACATAAAAAGGGGGATAAAGAAAACTGCGAGAATTATCGTCCTATTTGTATTCTACCCGCCATATCTAAGATCCTCGAGTCGGCCATAGCATCTCGATTAACAAATTATCTTGAAGGAAATAACTATTTAACACCAAAGCAGCATGGTTACAGGAGGGAGCATTCGACAGTCACGGGGAATATTGCAGATGGTGGAGCAGATCTACGATGCGTTTGATTCTGGCACGTGTGCTGAGATGACTATGCTTGATCTAACGAAAGCCTTCGACTCAGTAAATCACGACATCCTCTTAAGTAAACTAGAGCACTATGGGGTAAGGGGGGTACCACTCCAGCTGTTAAGATCCTACCTTACCAACCGAACACAACTAAAGTCGTGGAACAGCATAGAATCAAATCTGGAGAGTATCGGGTGTGGAGTTCCGCAAGGATCGATACTGGGACCGCTACTGTTTATTATATACATCAATGATCTTCCATCCAGTATTGAAAATGTCGAAACTTGTTTGTATGCCGACGACACTTCACTTCTGGTGCTTTCCGAAAACTCCCAAGATGTCGTCGAAAAAACCAAGACGGCAATGAATACAGCTGAGAGATGGTTTAGTGCTAACAAAAGATTAAGATTTACTACCAAAAATCACTCACCGTCGGAGGCTCAATTCCTAGGTATCACCATTGATACGACTATGAAATGGGATCAAACACATTGATAGGCTCTCCAGTAGATTGTCTTGTGCTTTATATGCAACAAAACGCATAAAGCAGGTGGTAACACACGAAGCCGCAAGAACGACTTACTTCTCTTACTTCCACTCCCTCCTCTCATATGGCATACACTTCTGGGGTATGGCGACAGACGCGCACAGGATATTTGTGCTGCAGAAGAAAGCCATCTGATTTTTATGCATGATGGATATAACGAGTCGTGCAGAGGCTACTTTAAAACTGAAAATATACTTACGTTGTATTCCGTCTACATCCTCAATGTCGTCATATATGTACACTTCTCACAGGAAAAATCGGGACACCAGCAATCGTCAATTTTAAAATTTCTTGGGTGTAAATGCAGCTTTTAGAGGATATATTCACTTATCAAAGCCATAAATCACATAAATGTCTAGAGAGAAAAAGGTTTATATATAGAATAAACAAATCCGAGTTTCGGTAGCGGCATTTCCTTTAGAAATAACGAATAGGTACGGAAATATTCATGCAAAAAAAGATTCATAACAACAAAAAGGCCTCTTGAATAGACGGCTTCATTTAGAAATATAGTATATGTATTTAACTTGTTTGATGTTATGCCGAGATAATTGTTTTTTAAGAACACATTGGTTATGGGATTTTAAAATTACATTACTTGTTAGTGCTACTTTGATATTAGTTACTTGCGTTAACAATAGACAATATGCCTCCTGACTTTTGGGACAATGTGATTTTTAGAGATTTATTGATTACGCTATTATTGTTTAGTATTCTTAAATTATTATTGTTGTTTAGTATTCTTAAATATTGTATTACTTTAATGTTTTCGTGTATCTATTTAAAAATATACCAAAAACAGTTTTAATATTTAAAGCAATTAAGTTCGCAAAGAAATTATTTTTTTGTATTAGCTCTCCGTTTATTGTATTTTCAAGAAATATATCTTAGTTATCGCCTGTGTAATCCAATATCTTTATTCTATTTTATAGAAACACTTTTGGTCTGTAGCACAGCTCCAGGCAGTAGAAATGAGAAAATATTAAAATTAAATGAATCAAATCCAAAAACAAATATTTTAGCACTAACTGAGATTGGCGAACAATATGCTTTCTTACGATGTTTGTTATGTATGTAAATGCAATGATATTGTAAATAATTGTTAATAAACCTGTGCTACATAAAGACAGTTTGTAAAGAGACCCAGTGTTGGCTATATTTCAAGAAAATAGATCAACGACATCAGATTACACAGGCGATAACTAAGAAAATAATTTCTTTGTGAACTTAATTGCTTTAAGAATTTTATAAATAATCTTAAAGCTGGTTTTGGTAATTTTTGTAGATAGAAGGAAACTTTATAGTAATACAATATTTAAGAATATTAAACAACAATAGTAATTAATACATCAATAATAGTGTAGTCAATAAATATGTGAAAATCACATTATCCCAAAATTGAGGAGGCTGATTGACATATTATCTATTGCTAAATTAATACTCGCGAGCATAAATCCAAGTAAGTAACTAATATCAAAGCAGCACTAACAAGTAACATAATTTTAAATAATAAAATCCCATCACCACATGTTTTCTTAAAAAAGAATTATCTCTACATAACATCAAACAAGTTAAATACATATATATTTCTAAATGAAGCCGTCTATTCAAGAGTTCTTTTTGTTGTTATGTATTTTTTGTTTCATTGATATTCCTAAAGGAAACGCCGCCACCGAAACTCGGATTTGTTTATTCTATACATAAACCTTTTTCTCTCTATATATTTATTTTTCTGTTTAAATTTCTAGTCGCTACCTTTGATCGCAGTAATATACATAATTAAGCGATTTATGGCTATGATAAGTGAATACGTCCTCCGAAAGTTGTATTTACAATCAAGAAATTTTAAAATTCTGAATTGCTGGTGTCCCGATTTTTCCTGTGAGAAGTGTACATACCAACAAAGATTCGTTTCCCCTAAACAGTTGTCACCACCAATACCACACACGCAGTAGGAATGACATTAGAACACCATACCATCGACTATCATGTTCGCAAAAATCGATTGGGTATTGGGGGACGAAACTTTATAATTACTTGCCTGGCGATATAAAGCAATTACCAGCGATTAGCTTTAAAAAACAAGTTAAGAAACTGTTACTCGAGAGGGAATGATACAGTATACAGGAATTTTTGTATCCGAAGGGGAAGTAATTTCGTTACTGCAAACCTCCTACACCTTCTATGTTTTGTTGGTTGGTTATTTGTTTAAATGTTTGTTTGTTGTATTTATATTTATATTTATATCTTTTATCTTTACATCTATGTTTTTATTGCAAATATATTTATTATTATTATTATTATTATAATATAATTTTAATTATATTATAATTGTTGTGTAAAAATCGAAAAATTTGGGTCCCAATATTACCCCATGCGGCACTCGTTGAGCTACTGAAGTTAATACTTATGTATATGCCATTGTTTTAGTTTTCTAGGATGCATATCGCTTATATTTCTTATTTTAAGTTTGTGGCTTTAATACAACATTATTTTATTTTAATTCCTTTTTTTAATATTTACCAAGTTCCCTCATTTTTTTATATTTACATATGATGGCGATATGGTTATCTTTTTTCGTTACAGTATACACCTTATACGTGCTACGTATACATTCGTTATTGTTGGGATCTCAGTCTTTCAGTCTCTACAAAGAAATTTAATCTCTAAAGTGAATGAAGTTTCCGTATTCAGAGGGAGAACGAGCTTTCGCAACCCAGATTCGACTGGTGGCGTATTGCACGTTGCCGATCGCTACAAAAGGCCGTAGGAATAATAGTGTTGTAGTTAGTGGGGTTCGTTCATGGAAGAATTTAAAGGGATCGCAGTAAATATTACGTACTGGCGCGTAACAAAGGGAAAAGGGTGGCCATACGAGATAAGTATAATAAATTAAATTTCCCTCCGACAATCTACCATATACCTGGTATAATATTTCGCGAAACAATAACTTAGGGATGATTTAAATTTGTAAGGAAGATTACGGAGGTTTATTGGGCGTTGTCACGGCCTTGATTTCCATATTAAAATAATCCTGTTAATTCCTTCCTTTGTTAGTGGAGAAAAGACGATTTATGTGGATAATTGTATAGGTAAAGTTGGGCATAGTTTCTTTGATAATTAAACAAAGGATAAATTTCCATAAGATCAAAAATATCACTAATGAGATTCATAAAAAACTAGTTGTAAACTGTCTAATTTTGAGCTAAATTTAGAAGTTGGTTTAATGCCAACGCTCAAACAATTGCAAATTATTACTACAATGTTGTTTTTAAAATGTAATTTAATAAGATTTTATTACAGTCCGTAAACTTTTTCTAGATTACATTATCTCATTAACTTTACAACATTTAAAGCTATTAATTAGCAAAAAGATTCATGAACATGACACTACTTGAGATTTTCATTACATGTTACAAAATTACTTTAATTTAAAATTCTTAGATCAAAAGTATCGACAATGTGAAATATCACCTTCATCATAGCACTAGTAAAAAAGAATCCAACGCGCAAATGCTGAAAACAGTAAATCAGTTGATCGAATTAAAAGAATTCGAAGAAGAATCAAAATTGTAAAAAGAAAACGTAATTTTTTTAAAAAAAAAATGCAAAAAATAAAACGGGATCGCATGAGAAGCAAGCAGCTGTAGCAACCATTACACCGCGTTACTTAATGCCGAGACGTGATAGTATGGTAAATAAACTTGATAGCAGGCATCAGGAAAATAACAAAGAAGATAGCGTCGCTTGACTAGAAGACAGTACCCTAACAGCCAGAAATATTACACAGATATTTTTAAAAATATATTTTATAAATATTTTTCGTGAGAGGTTTTCGAATATATTTTTCATATTTTTTTCTACATATAGATAAAATATTCAATTAAAATATTTATTCCATATTTTAAAATTAATGTAAGCGCTATAATTTTCTAAAATATTTGTAAAATATTTATATGAAAATTGAGATGTTTTATGCAATCTATTTAATTTGTCAAAATGAACTAACATTGTTCTTGGTTATTTGGAATGTAAGGCATGTCAAAGAGGGATGGGGATCATTAACGTAAATTAAAAATAGGGTCGGTCCACTAATCGACCCTTGAGGAACACCGCAGCTTATTTCTAGATCCTTAGAATATTCTTTGAATTTAATATTATCAATATTCATCGCGACCTTTACCCTCGAAGTCCTACCGCTGAAATACGACGCAAAGGAATCCACACAAATACTTCTTATGTAATATTAATGCTTATAACGCAAAATTTTAATATTTTACCAAATTTCATGGCAGTGACCTATCCCAATGTTAATACTACAGTAGCTTATTGATCTCTCCTAGTATCTTCTAGCCAAGTGACGCTATCTGTTCTTTCCCCAGTGACCAACTATATTTATTTCATATTTTATAAATATTTAAAAAATATTAAATCTTTCTTGAATATTAGTTATATTAATATAATATGTATAAAATATATTATAGAAAATATATAGGGAAAAAATTTAAAAAATATATATGTTATGTAGCATTAATAATATTTTATTGCAAATGTTTTCTCAATATATTTTTCATAACTCTGCAAGAATATTTTGCTTTGTATTTCTGTAAATGTTTATTTCATATAAAAAAAAGATTGAATTTTTGCTTTTGTACATTTGGTGCGTAGGACGAATAATATAAAATGGGTAAAATATGCATACATATTAAGTAGGTATGTACCTATTTAAAATGATAGTTTAAAGATTAAATTAGATAATATATATCTAATATGATTTAATTAATATCTAAGTTGAGCGCTGTAACTTTTCTATTAATATATCTGCGTTTTGTATTATATTATTTGTAATATTTGTAAGTTGGGAACGTCAACACAACACCTCTATTCATTACGGTGCCGGTGTTATATGATTTAGTATTGTCTACGCGTCTATGGATTAGGTACATAGAATGTATACGCGCACGTGCGTATCATCAACGTTTTCATTCGTTTGTCCCTTACATGTTATATTTTATAATAGTATACGATTAGGGCAGATTAGGGTTAACTGTGTAATTAATTGTTGCGGGGTGTGTTTTAGTTTTTGTGGTGACTACGAGGTAAGCAAAATTTTGAACATGTCATGGCATTTATAAGATAATTGGAATACTCAATATCGCTATGTACAGAAATCGTTTAATAATATAATTGTAGGAATTTTATGCATCATATATATACTGCATCTACCAGATAAATTGCTAGTTGATTTGCTTAAGAGATTAATCTCGGTAGATAAGCGTCATAACCTCAAATAGGGGTTAGAATACGTTGTGTTGTTTTATTGTTTGTACGTAGAATGTTTTCAAATATTATGAAATAAAGTAAAAATAAGTATCGTAAGTATTAAAATGTAGTTACCACTCCAATTATTGTAAATGCTCCAAATGTATTAGTAGGTGTTGATAATGTTGTACGATATTTTATTCATGGTATGATCTAATACAATTGCCATTGTTTAGAGGCCACAAGGAAACGCCATGAGAGCGCCACTATCGAAGATATGAAAAATGCCATGGGGTTGTACCTGGCACCAGCCAAGGCTAGACTTAAAAATGAGTATTTTTCATTTTTATTGGCTTATTCAAATAAAATGATAATAAATACGTTTGTTTTTTATTTAGAACACTTCAATTAAAAAATAGTGATTAATTTGATAAACCTTCAGTATGCCTTAAAAGATGCTAGAATTATTGATTATTAACTTGTATGGTGAGTGTGAAAAAACAAGTTCTTGCCTTTTAGACAACTCTATGTATGTTTCAACTTTTCGTTATCGACTTTATACATTCTAAATAACCAAGAACAATTTTAGTTCATTTTGACAAATTAAATAGATTGCATAAAAAATCTCAATTTTCATATAAATATTTTAGAAAAAATATAGTGCTTACATTAATTTTAAAATATGGAATAAGTATTTTAATTGAACATTTTATCTATATTTAGAAAAAAATATGAAAAATATATTCAAAAACCTCTCACGAAAAATATTTATAAAATATATTTTTAAAAATATCTGTGTAATATTTCTGGCTGTTAGTGGAGGTATTATTAAATGTATGGGGTTAAATTGTAATAGCGACCACCGACGCGATCATCTCCTCTCATGGCCAAGGAAACAATTGATCAATTCGAAATTTCTAATAGTTAGCTAGCCTCGAGTATCTATAGGAACACCAATTTGCATTTGCAAGCTTTTAATTGACAATGAAATAAATATTTTAAATAAGCAGTTTAGTAGGGTTCATTATAAAAGTCATTATAACATATGGGACATAGGTATACCATATGATATATATATATAAAGATATAAATCATTTTAATCTTTGCTGATTAATTATGCTGTCCTGGTTGAACTACTAGTGTTACATTCAACCAATCTCTTACAAAATGGAAATAGAAGCCCCAATTGGTAAATGTTGCAAACACCCTTTCGTACAATGTCTTTAGACTCCTGCTCAAACTTTGTACGACAATCGGTCGTTTTAGATTTATGTGCAATATACGGATAATTTTACCTCGAGTATTTGTTCGTTCCCGTTTTCTAGAATTACCGCTGCGAGCATATAAAGTTTCGCAGAACGGCACGTCACAAATTCAATTATGTTATTACTAAAGAATATCTCGCGCTGCGGATACATACTCATATACAATACACGTACGTGAACAACTATAAAGCAAAAGCGGGCTGGTTTTACGTTTCGCTGCAGTAACTGGATTTTTAATGTAATTAGCTTGAGAGCGCCGAAGCCCTACTACGTAATTGGTATAACGTTAAAGTGGCAACGGTTGTCATTGCTGTATTGTAGATATGACTGCTGTCATGTCGTAAACGTCATAAGACTAGGATTTAGGATTCAGATAGACAAGATAGCATCTGCATGATTAGATCAATTGTCCCATTCATTGCGGCTATTATTGTTTTCCGACTAATTACCGTAGTTGAATATGTTTATATTACGTTTAATACAACATTGATAATTTGAAGCATATGTGGCCAACAACCGGCCCGCAGGCCGGATCCGGCACGCTGTAAGATTTGATCCGGCGCGCGAGACATTTTGAAAAATCCAATTAAAAAAAAATATTACACTACTTACTCATACTCACTCCAAATAAGGAAGATCGAATGATATGGGATTTGTCGCTTGCTCCTGGGGAATCAAGTGATCTAGCAAGCCGAGTGGCGGCGATCATCAAAGAGTGAGGCGGTAAACATCAAAGCCTTTGATGTTTGCCGCCTCACTGGCGGCGCAACAAAAGATTCTAGCTTCTCAAATGTTCTACACTAGACGATTCTACATCATTCCTTCATTTTGCCTATATAAGCAGGTGGATGGCCCGAACTTTAGTTCAGTTCTATTTGAGCTACCGAGGTGATAACTTCGACAAGCTATATCCTAGCGAACTGCTAGTGCCGTCAATTTGCTTTGTGACTTTGTGTGCATCTTGAGTGCTTACTAATTATATTTTGTTATTAAGTTTATCAAACGAAAAGTAAACGAAAATGATGTCTGGTGGAAAGAAACGAAAAGTAGATGCAGAGGGTCGCCAGTTTCAAGAAAAATGGACTGAAGAATTCTTTTTTATCTTGCACAATGGTAAGCCTATTTACTTGCTGTGTAATGAATCCATTTCAGTGATGAAAGAATTTAATATAAAGAGGCATTACTCAACTAAGCATCCTTTGCTGCACTCCCTAGCAGGACAAATAAGAAAAGATAAAATCCAGAAGCTTACCATAAATTTGGAAAAACAGCAGCAAATGTTTCATAAACAAAGAACACAACTTCATAATGTTGCGAAAGCTAGTTTTATAGTTAGTTCAAAATTGGCAAAGTCCAAGCCGAAGGAGAATTTATCAAGGAGTGTACGTTAGAAGTTTGCAGTGTTTTGTGTCCTGAAGAGAAAAATGAATTTGAAAAAATTAGTTTGTGAAGACGAACTGTTGCCCGACGTATAGAAATGATAGCTAATGATATAAAAACAACTTTGACTGACCGTATGGCTGGTTTTGAATCGTTTTCCATAGCATTAGACGAGAGCACCGATTTGTCTGACACAGCTCAACTGGCTACATTTATTCGAGGAGTTCATAAAGAGTTTACTGTTACTGAGGAATTGCTTGCTTTACAGCCGCTAAAAAGAACTACTACAGGAGAGGACATTTTTAATGAAGTTGAAAAGGTATTCACAAGTTTTGGTTTACCATGGTCAAAATTAGTTGGTGTATGCACAGATGGTGCACCTTCTATGGTCGGCTTACGTAAAGGTTTCATCTGAATTTTGTAAGAAAAGGCAACTGAATTAAATGTGCAAAAGGACGATTTGATAGTCCTTCATTGCATTATCCACCAACAGAACTTGTCCATTCGACTCCAGAATGTAATGAATGTGGTAGTAAAGACCATCAATTTTATTCGATCCCGAGGGTTTAACCATCGTCAGTTCAAGGCGTTTTTGGATGAAGTATCAGCCGAATATGACGACGTAACATATTATTGTGAAGTCAGATGGTTAAGCAAAGGAAAAATGCTGAAACGGTTTTGCGAGCTTAGAAATGAGATAGCAGATTTTATGCAAATAAAAGATAAACCACTATCTGAATTGAGTGACCCAAAATGGATATGTGACTTAGCATTTCTGGTCGACCTTACAGGCCATTTGAATGATATAAATTTGAAACTTCAAAAACAAGGACAGTTAGTAAATGATTTGTACAGCAGTTTGAAAGCGCTTCAAAACAAAATGCGCTTGTGGGAGGCGCAGTTGGTGTTTGGTAACAGTTACCACTTCACCACGCTCTCTGCGTATGAAAATACTGCTTATGCTCAATATGCTGAAGAACTCAAGTTACTGTCGGAGCAATTTTCAAACAGATTTAGCGATTTTAAAAACATGGAAGACAGTTTCAATTTATTAGCTACATCCAACAAAAAGTAATGTACAAAATGGTCCAATACACTTGCAAATGGAGTTGATCGAGCTTTAAGAAAACTCACTCCTAAAATCTAAATTTGAAGACGTGGAGTTGTGCGATTTCTACAAAAAATACCTCGAAGAAGACCATTTTCCGGAGCTTAGAAAATTCGCAAGAAGATTGTGCGTTTGGCAGTGCTTATAAATGCGAACAGTTTTTTTCAATGATGAACGTTAATAAATCAAAACATCGTACAAGGCTGACTGACGATAATTTGGGAAATTCTTTACGTCTTTGTACCAGTGGAATTCATCCAAACATCGATGGATTAGTTTTCCAAATTCAAGCTCAAGGGTCTTATTGATTTCCTTGTCGCTATTTAACTTTCGTAGTTTGTAATAATTCCAAATTTCATGATTTAATTACAATGTTGTACCTATTTTTTTCATTTCGTTTTCTTATTTTAATAAATTGCATTATAATAACATTGTGGTATTGTTTCATGTCTGATATGTTGCCCATACTTGATTTAAGATATAAAAGTATCCATACTTGTCTACTGCGGTGAAAAAAAGTAATACATTCTAACAAAACTAATAAAGCTATAGAATTCTTAGAACAAGTAAAAAGTAGACCCATTATTATCAAAATAATAAACGGAATAACACTGAGTAGAAAGAAGTAATGTCATATAGATCCTGTCAAAGATTCTTTGAAAATACTTGGAGATTCAACATTATATATTAATATAAAAGATTTATTATAAATCAATCTAAAATATGACACGTAATCAGCTTGTTTCTTTTAAGCACTTCTTCTGACACCCCACCACGCAACAGATTCAAGTCATTCATCACAATACCGGGCGGTACATGAAATTGAAGTCGAATATAACTATCTCCAATATTAAAGGTGGAACAATAACAGCAACGAAGTTGCTCTCTTGGGTGAAAGGAGTGCGGTAATGGCCGCAAGCGACGCAAATCTCGGTTTGAACCGCAGTTATCTCCACATACAGATCTCCCGCGGACGAGGCCACATAATGGTGAAGACCCAACTCATCAATTCCTCGATCGAAGGAGAGAGAAAAGCGCCCGTTCGAGGGAAGAAGAAAGATGCCACCGGATGTCCATTGAGCAGGAGATCGGAACGGAGGACAGGCATGCGTTCATGCACGAGTGGATGTCAATGCAGATGCTGTGAAAAGAAGAGACCTGCCACAACGGATTTGCTCGGATGAGATTGAAAATGATGATGACAAAAGTAAAATTACGTTTTCTTAGAGGGCAAACGATTCAAGTAAAATTAGTACAGAGAAAAGCTAATTTCTTTTGCTTCTAGGCAGTTGTGGACAACATATTCGTGCTTCCACATTATATTTATATGATATTACGGGGACGGGAATAAATTAAAGGGAGTTGATGTTAAATACAAACCTAAAATAAAGCAACAACTCAACTGTATCTGTCATCTGATGATGTAAAACTGTAAGCAAGTCTTTAACTTATACCTGAACAACGATAATAAAAGGTAGTTAACCTTACTAACTAAAAAGTTTGATACAATATAATTAATAGATATTTATTAAGTTATGGTCCATTGCTTTTGCAGATTTCTTTTTTCTGGGAAATGCTCCAAAATAGATTATTTATGTTTAGTTAATTTGGTACTAATCTTTTTTTATTATTTAAATAGATAATAACTTTTCCTTAATTACATGAAATGGTTTTAGGGTTTAACATATTAAGATTCAATCCTCTGCTTATGATCCGAACCTTTTTTTTTAATCTTCGATCTTTATTCGGCTTAAAGATCTATGGGCTGAATTCTAGTCAATACAAGCAGCGCCTCAATTATATACAATTTCTATATGGCGGATACCACGAGGAAGCATCTTCATAACAGAATACTTAAAATCATACAGCACAAAATTGCCATTTGCGCCATAAAATGGCAATTTTGTGTTGTATGCTTCTCAGTACACTATTTTTGAAGTTGCCTTCTCATAGCCTTCACCCATAGAGGCTATATACAACATGACTGACGGCGGTCCCCAACATTAAATAAAGTATAGCAGAATGCCATTAGAGCCTTGTCAGCATTCTCCTCCGTTTTGCGGATATGCACACCCATGATCAGATTCCAGTCTTGATGGACACCCAGATATTTCACATTTTGTTAACTACTGATCATCAGATCTCCAAACTGATATTTATTCATTTTGTTTTCATCTGCCGACCAGGTGAGTTGCCTATCTCAGCTTCTTCCTCTTCATCCACTTTATCACACTCCTTAGGAAGCTCTTATGCTTCTTGTGCTTGTCGTAACATGCAACAACATCAATGATATCCGAAATGATGGTGCTAAAATAATTACATTTCCATATCAATTTATATGAATTGTGATACAAAATTTATGTTAGCAAACCCATTAACTTACATATTTAATATTACTGTGTATTAAAACGTTAACTTTTCCAAAGATATGAAAACGTGCTAGAATTATTTATCATCCACAGAAAGCCAATACCAAATAACCAACTATCAACTTATCTCTTTGTTTTCTAATTCCATCGCATTTGACACAAGAGACCACCAAAAACTGGTAAACAAGCTTAGTCGTTTGGATATGAGCCCCAGCCTTAATAGATTACAATCTTCCTACTTATAGAACACAATCAGATACATATATTTAAAGGTTACAGTTCCCATGAATTTACTTTGACATCTAGCATGTCCAGCGTTAGCATATGCAAATGAAATCAAATTGTATGAGGTCACTAATCCTCCGAGAGGAAGAAGGTTTGCATTTATGGGAGAATCTGGATGTTGTGTCAGAATGGTGAGCCGTCAATTCGCTGAAGATCAACGTGAGTAAATGCTGCATAGTGTCATACTCTAGACGTCGAAATATAATCACCTCACTGTACATGACTGATAACGAATCTGTAGAAAAAAAATACAACCTTCAATGATCTAGGCATATGGTTTGATCCTTGCCTCACCTTTGTAGTGTAATGTATGTAAATAAAAGGGTGGTGTTACACTGCGACCTAAAAGATATATTGTGTCCCCTATTCTTGCTGCTTTACAGCTGGCCTTCCAATCCTATTCCTTTTAGAAAGTGTAGGATGTCAGAGGGCCCCAGTCTAGGTAAGTCTCCCTTTTCGATTTCACATGCTCCCAAGTGCAATGCCCTCGAGTTGCACAGTACTACGCAGTTTGAGAGGAGGTGGATGGATATTTCATCCTGTTCCCCACAAAATCTGCATTCAAGATCTTTTTTCCAATCCAAGCTTACTCAGGTGTCCTTTCAGTCTACAATGGCCTGAAGGTATTCCTGTTAATGTGCGAACATTGTTCTTACTCACGTTGATGCATTCTGTAAACCTCTTCTGGTTATAAGTTCCCAGAAGCATTTTATACTTTGCCTCATTCCCCTGGAGATTTTCCCAGTAATAGGATTTTCTCTATTTCCATTTTTAGTTTCTTCAGTATTGTACTGCTACTTAACCCCCAAAAGGGTTCAGGCCCTACAAAAGGCATTCCAGCCCCTTTTTTGCGAGGTTATCCGTTATTTCGTTTCCTTCCACTCCTGTGTGACCCGGAGCCCACAAGAGGGTTACTTTATTTCTTTTGCCTAGCTCATTTAGTTTCCCTAGGCATTCCCGGACCATCTTGGAGCTGATTTCATATGAGTTCAGCGCCTTGATGGCTGCTTGATTATCAGACACGATGATAATCTCCTGCTTCCGATAGTTCCTATCCATAATGAACTGAACACATCTTCCGATAGCGTGTATTTCCGCCTGAAATATACTTGAGTATTTTCCCAAGCTTTCGAAATATGTAGTTCTAGGCCCATATATTCCTATTCCAGTTCCCTCTGCCGTTTTGGAGCCATCAGTATACCACTTGATGGCATTTCTATTCAAGTTCAAGATGGTGTTATGATCCCACTCGCTCCTGTTACTTAGCTTTATGGTAAATTCCTTCACAAAGTTTTTTTTTAACATATCATCCCGGGGCATATCCCAGGTTTGATCATCGTCAGGAGATTGAGGCCTATGCCTAATCATTCTTTCCTTGACCATTCTTAGTGCGGTTCTTTTCGCCACGCCCTCTACTACAATGTGGAGGGGGGCAAGATCCAATACTACTTCAATAGCTGCTGTTGGGCAGGTTCTCATAGCCCCCGTTATGCATACACATGCCAATCTTTGCACTTTCGAGAGGTTAATTCTCGCGGTGGCCAGATTAGTTCTTTTGCTCCATGCTACTGATGCATAGGTGATGATCGGTCTCACTATCATTGTATACATCCAAAGCAGTATTTTTGGATTGCATCCCCAATTGCCTCACCTTTAGGTAAATGTGTTTATATGTGGTTATGAGCAAGTTTAGGTTTTGTAATGCAATCGGCAAAACATAAACATGATTGCAGCACTCTGAAGCAACTATGCCTTGCTTTTGTCTTTATCTCTTTGGAAAGCCCGTCACTAGTATGGTCAGCTTATTGTCTCTGTTACGAACTTGAAACTAGAACGCATGCAGTAATTTTTTAAAATTCATTGCTTTTAAAATCGTTGGGTGCTTCTCCTCCAAGAGGTATTGATTATAATACCCTTCTTGCAAGACACAGCTAAGATCCTTAGCTTGCTGTTACAGAGAGCATGCTATCTGCAAACTTGCTCATGGTTCTAATAATCCCTTTCACCTTTTATCCTAGGTGAATTTCCATGTCCTTCGCCCATCAGCACGGTTTTCTGCTACTTTTGCTTCACCAATGGCTACCACTAATACATATATAGAAATACACACAGAGGAATATACCTGTCAAAATAACTTCCTGGGTGCTTAACCTGATGGCTTCACTGTAACTTGACGTTTTTATTTTATAGTTTTCCATAGGAACAGCCCTAAGCACTTGGATTCGGTCGAGCAGTCTCTATCAGGAGGACCAGCGAACGAAATGGTGGTAGACGGAAGACTGTAACAAGCCAACGTTTCACTCCAGCTAATCGTGTGTATGACGTTGCGAATATAACGAATTGCATGCCAGATTGCTGAGAGGGCAGAAACAACATGAAGAGATGTGGCCCCAAGAACGATCCCTGCGGTACTCCGGCGGGGATATCGCAAGAACCGGAACTATGTTCAAAATACAATCTGATCAACCTGTTTAAAGTAAGATTAATATGTAATAAAAGCAATCATCATATGAATCAGCCCTTAGTGCCAGAAGTCATGCCTGAAGTTTAAGCAAACTTACGATTTTCTTCCTCTAGAGTCTGTTTCTAGTTGCCTCTGTGTACTTGAGGGGTAATTCCGTAAACAGCCCAGTTAGGAACAACAGTACTGTTCCTCTTGAGTTATCTGAAGTTCATCTTTTCATCACTGGTCGGACGATAAGTCTTGGGGTAGAGGGGACTTTTTCCCAGACGTGGGGAAAGGAACGACATCGGATTGCTTTCAGACTAAGGACATCAGGAGGTCGGTAAGAAATCCATAATTCTTAAAATGGTGAAGTTCGTAGTGTCAAAGGATTCTAGGTGCGCTGGGATTAATGACTAGAGGTTTCAATAGTTTTGTTCGCGGAACACATTTATTACCGATTCAGGAACAATTTGAAACCAATATGGAATTGTCTCTTGTCATATATTTATCATCAATCTGTGGTCATATTCCTAACCTAAGTTTTCTGTTGTTTTAAAGAAATGAGTGGAAGTGAAAGAAGTAAGTATTCACCACTATTAATTTGGTAATAAAACAGGACAATGGAAAATAAATTTTAAAATAGGGTAGCTGAGGGGATATGCCTTCATAATTTCTTTTATTTTTAGCGCGTTTGAGTAAGTTTCTGGTATTTCAAGGGACGAGCCAGCAGGAAGAATCTGATGACATATTTAAATGGTTACCAGACAACATTGTTGTTATTAGAAAGGTATAAAAAATATAAAGTACAGGTGGGGTCGCTTAAAATAAAAAACCTCAAAAGAATGTTTGAGGAGATATCTAAAGAAATAAGTAATGTGATAAAAAACCTATTACACTCGAAAATTGTGAAAATAGGTAAATAGGTAAAAGGTTCTAGAGAGAAATTATAAAAAATATGTTGAAAATATGTGTAAAACTGGTAGAGAAAGGAAAGTTTTCGAATACTATGAAGCAATGAATGAAATTCTAGGAAAAACAAGAAATGTCAATCCAGTCCTGCTCTTGTCATCGGATACAATAAACATAATGGATAATAACATAAGTTCCTTATTTGTTGTGATAAAATAAAATATAAGTTAATGTTTAATATAAAAAATATTTTTCCAATATTTTTGTAAGTTACAAGAAAACATTTCATGAGGACTATTTAATAATAAAAAAAAATATTCAAAAAACCTAAAGCTATTTATTTTTCCAAATTACAAATTGCAAATTATTCATCACTTCATCCTTAACTCTTATTCCACCTCTGTCATCTCTCTCGGGTTCATCATTTTCATTTACTACTACTTCTGGTGCATCTTGATGTATACCTTTTATGTGCTTTTTGATATGAACATCATTTAAAGATAAGTTGTGCAAGACACCACATGCTGTTATGAAATATACAATGACTGTTATGTTTTTTTAATTTAATATGGTATAGCTGCCGAAACTTTTGCTTCATGATTCCAAAGCAGTGTCCGATAATATACCTGTTGGTCGATAATAAGTAATTATAATTCCGTTGATGACGGGATAAATGTCCATTATCTCTGAATGGCGTTAATAAATGTCTTAAGCAAGGGTAGTCGCTATTACCAAGGATATGATATATATTTGCTCTGAAATGTGCTTCCGTTTCAATCTTTTCTTCATTGGTTGGCCATGTAATCACTTCTATCGATAGGTTACTTAAAAAATTGGTTACTTTTCTTACAATCTTGAATAATGCTTATATTAAATCGGTCAGATACATCCCCGTACGCAGCTGCTTTATTTACCGCAAACCATAAAAAAAAACCGTAATATATTTGAATGGCGTTACTTTTTCAGAATCTCCTTCTTGGCAGTAATAAAGCTCTGAGGCAGCAAAGCGATATGCCAATTCTTGTGTCATATCTCTGCTTAACCGAAGATGTTCCACATACTGTTTAGCAATACTAAATTGGAGCACGATTTCCTCGAAATAATTTTCACTTTTAGGAATTTCAAGAATGTCTAACATTTTCTCCAAATCTTTATCGCTGGATGATAAACGATCTGATATTATGAGTAGCTTCAAATATTCTATTTACACCCTAAAAAAAATGTAGTAAAATTACCCCAAAAATAGATGGCAACTGGGCTACCGCCTATTTTTGGGGTAAATTTACACCTATAGGGGATTTTTCACATGCTTTACTTGTATCATCACTTAACAACGAAAACATAGCCTTCAATAACGGCGAGACACTAGTCGTTTTATATTTCCAAATGTGTAATGAAAGAGAAAAAAAAAAAGAATTGACTCCTTCAAAACGAAGACTTTCTGTTGTTTAAATTGAAATGTTTGATACGGTAGTTTCCTGCGTGTCACTTGCACGTTGAAAACTTTAAATAAATGTATCATATCTTGTAGCAACAATACGCCAAATGCTATTGAGGTTAAGTTCCCAGTATATCATATTAGATATCCATACGCAGTGTATGTCTATTAATTATGTGTGCTGTCATAGCTAAGTACATGGTAATCATCTCAATACATAATTATGTAAAATGAACTTACCTCAATCTTTATTTGCAAGACAAAATGAAAAACACACCATTTACATTTCTGCGTTGAAGCCATCAGTGTAGATGCCGCACTTGAATTCAAACTGCATACCTCAAACGCTTGCGCGTTGTATAGTCGACGGCTAGGTAATGCATTCTCGTAACGGGTTTAATTTTTGATCAAGCGACACAATGTAATACAATGTTAAAAAAAAACATTTTGTGTTCCAATCAAATAACAGATGCATATATATATAATATATATTCAGAATTTCATGCCCCTTGTATTGTCCATATTGTATTTGTACCAACATAAGGGGTAATATTCCACGAAATATGTTATTTTTCCTTGCTCCTAAGCAAATTTACCCAGGTGGGGAAAAATTACTTCATTTATTGAACTATTTTTCCATCAGAGTCGGTTTACCAGGCAAAATTACACCTAATTTGTGGTAATCTGATGTTTACCCTCTTTTTGGTGTAATTTTACCTTATATTTCATATGCTTTTTTACATACCAGTGAGGTAAATTTACCAACATTTTTTAGAGTGTACGTTTAGTTTAAACTGAAAAGTATTTTCTTTCTTAAGAGCAAGCAAAAACGTGTATTAACACCATGTATTAACCGAAAATCGAGAATATAATCGTGGTACGTAAAATGTGAAATGCCGTTATGAACAATTAGGGCATGTCTCGAACTTGCGGTTCTTGCTAAAGTCATGTAACTGGTAGAACTAATTCTGAATCAATTATGAACCGAATTTGACTGATCCGCGAACGCAAAACTGTAACTAGAAATTCTGAATTTTGTTCTGAATTCATACCGCGAACAAAGCTAATGTCTTCGCGCTATTCCAATATAATACAACACTGCTATACCATACCTTACACCATTTTTACGAATAACATTGATATTTTACATTTTATATAAGACACGGTATAGCTCAGCATACAATATGTAAATGAGCCATCACGCCTCCTCTTTCACACATCATGAACTTCAGCAACCACACGTTCTGAAAGGAGGCAGTAGTTTCGTTAACAAAGCAAATACTTCTCCCATTTTGACAATTTCGCGAATCCATTCTTAACTAGGTTTAATACGCAAGCCGGATCCCACGTTGGCGTTGGTAGGTACTTTTGTTCGTGTAAACACAAAACAGATACGTCGCACACATTCGAATGTAACGCAAACCGTATGCTCGTATTTCATATCTTTGAGTACGCTCGGTCATACTGAGGCGAAATTTATTGCGCTTTGTTATTAGCTTTTACAACATAAATATGTGCATTATATTTATGTGTGTACGTTGAACATATACCTAACTTAATACGTTATGATGCCTAGACAATG
Source organism: Protaetia brevitarsis (assembly GCA_004143645.1). Taxonomy (NCBI): domain Eukaryota; kingdom Metazoa; phylum Arthropoda; class Insecta; order Coleoptera; family Scarabaeidae; genus Protaetia; species Protaetia brevitarsis. The sequence continues at coordinate 25,630 of RXPK01001098.1, read as the reverse complement.
GAATGGGAAAAAAGAATGACGGTTTCTATTTTTACGAGCAACGATACACAAACATCTCTTGTTTCGCTTTTGCATTATGCCGATGCCATGTCCCTTGTTTATACCCACGATATAGAAGCGAGGTTAACATATAATATCGGGCGTATGTTATGAATGTTCTAACTTACAAGGCAACCTTGCGAACTGTAAATCGCAATTCTAATGAAGCTTTGTCAGTTTATAGATCCTATATGAAGTTACTTAAGGACATTTTCTATCGCTGCGGAACTTAAACTCTTAGGGGTGCAATTTGACTTTGAAGTGCGGCTCAAATATTGTTTATCCAATATAACTTTTAAACGGTGGGAGATAGACAAGAAGTTTCAATGGGCTGCTCGTACAGTTCATATAGCCCTTTCGGCTAGTGTAACTATTTATATACTGGATCTTACGGAGTAAATACGGAACGATGCATGGTGTGCATATTTGGTCGAATTTCAGAAATTAATCATAATCGGTTTATTTGTCATTAAATACTGTATACAGCCGTGGTTTAGATAATTATACAGAGTGTTAGCAACATTATCTTGTTAGGTAGTTGCATTACAGGTTGAAAACCAGTGTAAAATTATACCACGTGCTGAATGTCTATATTAAGTGATAGTTTTCGAGTTAGGCGCGTTTGAATGCAGGAATATATTGCGTCCTGATAGGTGATAAATAGAGGAAAATGTATACTTCCCCTGATTGTTCTTAATTCCCTAAAGATTTCATACAAAGCGGTAGATTATGACTTTAATTTTCATTTGTTAGAAGCAAAATACTAGCATTATGGGTGTTCTTAGTATACAAACTAATTGTATATATAAACCTTATCTCCCATATAAATTAAACATAAAGCGATATACAAATAACTTCAATGACACAAATACTACAAACTGTGGCCCTGGTAATACTGCAAACTTCTCCTAGACCACTGAAACTGGACCAGTTCAGTGTTTCTGCTGATGATGATAGCTTTGCTATCGAAACGTACGTGCAGTTTTGTGCAGTTTGTGGTGAGGGGTCTAGGAGAAGTTTGCAGAGATAACTTCAAGACAAGGTCCATAGAAGCAGTACATAAGGTGAGGCAAGTAGTAGTCAGCTTGGTCAGGATTCACTAGTATTAAAATAAGTAATTAATGTAGATATCTATCAAAAGACACTGCTCTTGTCACGTAAGCCGTAAGCCATTTAAAGGTATATTTGTAATGTGGCGGGTAAACTTTTAATAGTAGTGTTTAGTAGGCACATTGGCAGTGATTAAGACAGCTGATGTGCTGAACATGTTATCTGAAACAGCGGAGTAGTACCTGTGGCGACTCAAGAAATCGAATAGCATAGTGCCTTGATAGATATGACTGTAAGGTAAAGTCAGGTAAGTGGGTAACCGGGGCAAGTGTGTAGTTTGTTTATATTTATTTTTAAAATTGAAATACGGACATCCTCTTGTTATAATACTAATGTACTAAACTTCATACTAGTTTTACAAACAAAAGTTCGCATCTCCTAACGTGTAATAACTTGAATATCTTGTGAATATATCATACCTTATTAAACAGGCATCAGTTTAGTATTACATTCTTGGCTAAACTAAAGGATAATGCTATTAAAATATAAAATGTGAAACGATTACACACTTGCCCCATTTTGCTGGGTAAGTTTGTAGTATTGACAGTGTTTAAAATTTCTTTTTTTTTTCTAGTAAACCGTTGATAATTATAAAAGGTGTATCTATTGAAGGCTTTCAACTGAGCATATATTACGTACTTCTATGTGTAAAATTTATCAAAATGTTTTATTATGTGAACAGTGTTACATTTTCTTCGCACTATGCAATTTTTACTACACACTTACCTGACTTTACCTTAAGTGTTCAACAAGAAGACACAAGTCCTTTGAACATGCATGCGACAAGATTGGATTTTGAAGGATTAGACCAATCCCATGAAACGCGATTTGTGGAAGATGAAGCAGAGGATGAAAAAGCTAACTTAATTACTCAACGAGATTACAAAAATAAAGCTGCAGAATACTGAAAAAGTGGTAAAAAAATATAGAATATAATTTCAAGAAAGTTAAATCGGCAAGTTAGTTATACTGATGGGAAGGAAGCGTTAACACAGATGGCATTCATACGGATGAATTGCGGTATAAAATAGCGTTGATAATGAAAAAAAAAATCATGACGTAGACATTTGGTGGTGGATTATAGAGTATATTTTTTTTATGGGAGCCGCCTGACATGGAATCTCTAAACACAGCAGTCTCTTGGTTTTTTGTATTTAATCTCCTATTCCTTTTGCCTATTAAATTATCTCAGGCTGTTGATTAAGGTAATTCTCTGAGTTCATCTTTAGTTTGCCAAAAATTGCGTCCAGAACATCTCATTCCCCTTCCTGTAACAGTTTTTTCAGTGCTCAATGGGCTGTAAGGAAACCTCTTGCAGTGTGAAGGTACTACTAAGCTGCAACAATTCTTCAGTCTTCTTCTGTGGTGTTTCCTTAATAAAGGTCTTTTTATGAATTTACCTGATTGTTTTATCCCGGTATAATTGGTGTTCCTCTTTAACCCAGCTCCTCATCTGCTCTCGTGTTGTGTTTTTGGATACTCCTAGAACAGATTTTGAGCCTATGTATGACCGCTAAGTCTTCCTTGCTAACATATTTTTTTTCATTTCCTTCCCTTTATTGCAGTCTATCAAGTTATTTAGATCTCAAATAGATTCCCCAACCAGTTTTGATTGTATTTTGGGGTTCACTAGTGCCATCAGTATCATCTGGCTATCTATTTCAATATATATTCGCTTGTAAGCCCTATGATTGATTTCAACTGCACAATGTAATGCTTGAAAGACCGTGGCATATCTTTTCTCACCTTACTATACATTCCAGTTCCTGTTCTGTTTTCGGTTTTTGATCCAGATCAATTCTCCAAACCTCTCTCTGTAGCTCAATGAGTTCCAGCCTGCCTTTCCAATGATGTACAATATTATTGTATCCCAATCATGCATATCTACCTTGTCCTTGCAATTCGAGTTGGCCCATTTTTGCCTCTCCTATTATTACCAAATGTAGGAGCTGTAGGAGTAGTCCTCGCTGTTATTCCTAAATGTGCCTTCATTGTCCAGTTTTACTAATAGTTCGTCCACTACCAGATTCATGCTCTTTACACATAGTTACGCAGTCTTACTTGTCTTATCCACAAACGATTCGGAATACATTCAGACATGGAGTTTAGTTATTGCTTAGCCCTATAGATATCTATTTTTCTTCTTAGGCATCGCGTAAGCTCACTTCAAATTATTTCAAAACCTTACTAGCAGATGCTTCCTTCTAAAATATTGGACCCAACAGTGTTCTCTTCTCTTAATTATTGAAACAAACTATGTTACCAAACTTCAGAGATTGGTGCCAAACAATAAACTTAGCATTTTGAACATACTCTAAAACATTTATGTAAATGGTCGTACTTGGTTATAGGTTGTAAGAACTTTTTTCTGATACAGTGATTCTTACGACATATATTTGCAACAAAAAAACAATGTTAAGCTGCAACCGCTAACGTAAAATCAGTTTTTGTCGCAAAGATATTTCGACCGTCTGTAGGTATTCATGGTATAATAGTGAATACCTAAAGGAAATACAAAAATCATTTCAAAATCCTGTAGAATTTTATTTGGCCAAAGATATGGAATCCACCTGAAGTGTCTCCTTCCACATTTATGTTCTCAACACTTTTATACTGACTACCATGATTGCTATAATTACAAAGAGTAACTTTTATACAGGTTGGGCCAGAAGGCAGAGTAGGATTTGGCATGTAAATAACTTGTTTGCTAACGATTTTTTTCTTTCTTTACTTACAAGTGAATATCATAACTGATTCTTTGCAGATTGGGCACGATGAATTACACCAAGGAAGAACGACTAAAAATAGTCGAATTTTATTTTCAAAATAACAGGTCTATTATTTTAACGCAAAGAGCTTATGGCAACCATTTCCACGTCAGACAAAGATCATCAGCGACGATGATTCGGAAACTAATGGCACGCTTACAGGAAAAGGGTTCTGTGATTAACCTTCCACTTACTGGCAGACCACGTTCGGCGCCCTCTGAAGAGAACATTGAAAAAGTTAGAGCCAGTGTCGAAGAAGAATCAGAAACATCAACAAGAAGACGTTCTAGGGAATTGGGAATGTCCCGAACATCCTTAAGAAGAATTTTTGGAAAAATGAATTGATGAAAAATGAAAAAAATCCTCTGAAATGCACTGGTTTGGTGTGGGGTGACCTCGCAGGAAGTTATTGGGCCTTACTACTTTAAAACTGATAACGGTAACGGCGGCGTGACAATTACTGCTGAGAGATATAGGGATATGATTGATAATTTTTTACGTCCTGCAGTAAAAAATCGCCCCGAAATGTGGTTTCAGCAGGATGGAGCAATCCCCCATACAGTCACAATGAACATCCTGAGGCAACTGTTCGGTCAGCGGATAATTTCAAGAAATTGCCATGCTAATTGGCCGCCACGTTCTCCCGACCTTACGGCCCCCGATTACTTCCTGTGGGGATATCTTAAGGAACGTGTGTACGTGAACAAATCGCGTACACTTAAGCAGCTCAAGGACAATATCCATGCAGAAATTCGAGCATTAAATCCTTACACCTTAACCATTGTTATGAACAATCCAATCGAAAGAGCACGACTTTGCGAGACCGCAAATGGAAGTCACTTAAAAAATGTTGTTTTCCACACATAATCTCCATATGTTAAACATTGACTGTATGGAGTATCAATGATATTGGTTTACAACTAACAAAGTTATTTAAATGTTAACTCCTACTCTGCCTTCTGGTCCACCCTGTATATGCATTTTTGTACTATTTACAATTGGGTATACTATCAACAGTTACATCACAGTTTATAGTATTTTATTGAGTGTTCTATGGACATTAGACTATATTTTTAAATCTATTTCACTTCCTTTCCGAAAATAATTTGCATCTTTGCCTTTATAATATACTTGAAATTATATTTTAACCAAAAGAAATGTGTGTTTTAGTTTCCAAGATATTTAAAATCTAAATTATGTAAATATATGGAAGAGGCCGCTATAGGTACTTCCAAATCGGGCAAATGAGTGGCCAAAAAGATTGCGTTGTTCTTATACCATGAGACGCTTCAGCCTCTAAAGCATCCATAGTTTTGGTTTGACTGTGTGCCTTTCTAAGAAATTATTACTAGTAAACAAAAACAGTGTTTCAAATCCTTGAAAAAATGCGATACTAATTAGGATTAATTCATTAACGTTTCAAGTAATTAGAACTTTTTCTTACCAAAGAAGAAGAAGAAGAAGAAGGAAAAGCGAGAAAGAATGAATTGAATCAAAATTTACTGTGGGCGCTAGCGTTTTAAGGTTTCCTCTCGTCGAAGGCGAGCGCAATAAAGAGGAGATAATACAGATTCTAGCGTTTAAAATCGTAAAATTTATTGGACGCAACATTTTAAATAATTATACGTTAGAGTGGATTTTAATGTCGGAGAGAAGGCCTGCGCTTTCTCGTATAATCGACCGTCTTCAGTCAGCTGCCCCGCACACCCAGACTGGCTTTATCTATCGCCCTCGCGTAAATGACGATAGAGAATGAGAGGAGAATAAGACCGTTTAAAGTGTGAAAAATTGACCTGTCATGGAAAGTTCAAGCAGTTAAATTCGGTAAATGGATTTACATAATGTGAAAATTTATTGATATATCTATTAGAAAATTTTATTTAGATAAGGTAAAATTAATCGGAGTATAGGCCAAAAATTTAGTTATTGCAGAAAAGTGATTCCAATCGTAGATATAATAAGAAGTATAGGAATAAAGATAAAAATTTAGTAATAACAATTAAAAATGAAATCAGATGCGAACTTGTATATTTACCCACACTTACATCTGATCGGTCAGGATTCTGCTGAAGAAATCGAAGCAGAAACGGAAACTAATTTAACTAAAAAGCAATTATTAGTAGATATTGATATTAGATTTATACATAAAGATTTACAAAATTTCATGCACTATTGAGTTAATCTAACTCAGCTAATCCACAACAGAAACTAAAATTTTATGAAATATTCTTCATGAAAACCACCTCCCACTCTGGGGGGTGAGGTGGCGGATCGAGTTTGGCACCATTCAGTGAGCCTCCTACATTATAACAAATCTTATGGTATTTCCACACCGCCCAAGGATTTAGAAAGTAAACTTATAAGTAGCCCTTTTGACCTGTTTATATGTCAAAATTAATATTGACAATTTATTTATATTTCGTATCTAGTAAGTGAACTCACCCTTTGGAGATAATTTGTTGATAGTTTTCTTTTGAGAATTATTAGGTAGATTTGGCAGTTAAGATGTCAAAAGTTATGTGAATAAAATATTATAATTCAAGGCAGAATTTTGTAATTAGTAATATGATTGAAATTGTATTTTTTTTTCGATAAAGTAGAGTAGATTAAATGCTTCAGATTGTATACAGAAAAATCATCAAGAACAAGACTAGTGACTAAGAGTGAGAGGTTTTTTTTATTTGTTATTTATCGTCAGTTTTAAAAGCATGGACATTACCTCATTACAATAATCAATCTAGAAAGGGACATTAAACATAAAAGTTAAAAATTTATAAATCCGTCAACATCACAAAATTTGCATTCTAACAAAGAATTTTGCAATAACCTTTTGAATCCAGACATCGTTGGTGCTATTTTAATTTCGTCAGGCAGTTTATTGTATTGTGATATGGATCCATACTTCAATTAATACTTTCCTTCAAAGAGAGAAGTTTTGTGAACTGAAATACTAAGATTACTACTTGATCTGGTTGTCATAGTGCATAGCGTTTAGAAGTAAAAAACTTAGGTTTTATCTATCCCAAAAAAATAAAAATAATGAAATCCACCCCTATTAACGCGCTTCAAGTCAAAGCAAGAAAATGTCAATTACTTCTAAGAAGACAGTATTCAGCATCCAAGTGTACCGTAATCGTCAAAATTTAACTAGGGTTTAGGAAACCGCAAGGTAGGAAAGAGCATGCCGCTTTAAAATAAAAACAGACATATGGCCGTGTTTCCCACCATGTGCCTAACGCTCAATATCTTTTCAAAATTGGCTTCGGTGCGCATTGCAAGGGCATTTGATGCATAAGGTCCCTGTACTAAGGTATAAATTAGAGAGGTTAAATAATTAGAGAAGCGCAATCTTAGTCAAACTTGGAGCAAAATTTCTTCTTTAAATCTATTAGATCTGACAGCTGCATATTGGATTAAGAAAAATCACAAATTCTTGCGGAAGCTCTCCGAGTTGGTTCAGAATTCCACAATAGAATCTGTGTCTGCCTCCATGAATAACAATTATACCAACGGCAAAAAAATAAAAACATCAGTTTTTTCATCATACACTGAGCACCCCATACATAATAACCGGTTGCACAAATCTGTTATGCAAAGTCAAATAGACTGATTACGTATATTCAATGACTTTTGCTGACCAGAGTTATTTTTATTCCAAAACCTGGAAAAACTTGGCAGAACAGAGCAAGTATCTGAGACCAATAAACAGCGGCGGCTAGTGCATACGTTTTACAAGAGCTTTTACAATAATCTAATTTCTTCATCTAGTGAGCTGTTGCCTCTAAATTATTGAGGTAGGTACCTTTTTTGGCCGTATGTAATATTTGGAAATTGTGATTGATGCCAAGGTGATGTTTATTTTCTTTTAAATATTTACCGAACAAGGAATCTACACTTATGCAACGTAAATGCTCTTTCAACCTAATTTCGAAATTTATAAAAGTCCTTCCAACGTATATGCTGTGGCAATTATTAGATGTTAGGAGGTAAACCCCTTTCTTTTTTAGTGGTTCTATTATCTTTATTGTTAATAATTAAATTTCGTAAGGGATCTTAATCTAATGTTCTAAATGATACATGGACATGTGGTTTAAAGATGTTTGCAATTTTATAAGAGGAAGGACCTATATAGGGGATCGAAATGAAATACCTGCCTTGTCAACTGTAGAATCTGTGGTAATGTTTAAATAAGCTGCATTTTCCTTTTTTTATTATTAATTTTATGTAATAACTTACCTGTTATATTAGAATTATAATTATTCATTATGGCTATTTGTTTTAGTATATTTCATATAGATATTTAACTCCTTATTAATTCATATATAGGCCCAAACCTATTCTAGTAACGTCTAACAACACAACACGATAGCGGGTAAAGAGTTGGATCAAAGACAGACACACATTTTGCAGTCACTGGTCCTCGAAATAACCAGAAAATTACTCAGAACGTTCTTTGCATAGAAAGTCATCTTCGTACATATTCAATCAAAATATAAAGCACCACAGCACACATTCGAATTTGTAGTTAGTATTATATCTTCCGATATTTATAATAAAAAGACCTACAGATTAAAATTATTATTATATATAATCGTAATCCTAAGATACCTCCCGGTGTAGGGATATATTATTCTATGTTTTACACACTATTTTCCACCTTCCTCTGTCCTTGGCGATATTCTTTGCCTCCTCCACACTCATCCCTTTCCTCCTTATAGCTTTTGCCACTGTATTGTCCCAATTTTCTGAAGATCGTCCTCTTCCTGTTCTTGCAATCACTCTTGCTTCCCATACTCTCCTGGTTTGTCTCGTTTCTCCCATCCTTTGAACGTGTCCCCACCATCCCAGCTGTTTTTCTTCTATGAAGTCCAATATTGATTTTGTTTCCAATTCTGTCCTCACGTCTTCGTTCCTGATCCTGTCTCGTCTTGTACTTCCTTTAACCCCTCGTAGGTACTTCATTTCGGTCGCCTGAAGTTTATTCTTCCATTTCGTATTTATTGTCCATGTCTCACTATCATTAGATTAGATTAGGATTGGGGTGGCCTATCGGCCTGTTTCACCGCGACCTTTTCAGATCTATTGTGATCCCCTTTTTTCCTAGAGGACTCTCTCTAATTTTGTCCTCTTAATTAGGCCTATCATCTTTGAGAGCGGCTTCTTTATGTAGCTACTAGCTGTGGGGTTCTCCTCGCCCATTACTAGAAACCTTGTCCTCGCCAAGCCTTCACATTGGCACAGCACATGAACTGGTGTTTCTTCCTCCTCTTGGCAGTATCTACAGGTTGCATCATCTGCCAGGCCTATGTTGTACATATGCCTATTCAGTCTACAGTGACCAGTCAGCAGACCTACAATCATTTTGACAGTATTCCTGTCTTTATTCAGTAGATCTCTCGTGAATTCAGGCCTCTGCTCCTTTAAGAACTCTTTGGCTTGCCTTTGTCCCAGTGATTTTTGCCACCACTTTCAGGACTGTCTCACTACCATACATCAAAGTTGGTCTATATAGAGTTTTAAAAATGGTCATTCTAGTTTTCCTAGTTATTTCTTTCTTCCTTATAAATGTACGGTTTATTGCATGATATAACCTTATTGTTTTTTTCTATTCTTTCTTGTATGTTTTTATCTTGTTTTCCGTCGTTTTGTATAATTACTCCTAAGTATTTATATTCATTCGCCTGTTCTATGTTCTTTCCATTGATTTTAATGTTAATTTTCTCTTTATCTTGCATTATACCCAGTTCGTCTTTTCTGTGTTTATCACCATGCTACATGTTTCTAGTGTCTTATTCCATATATTTATGTTTTGTTGTAGTCCTTCTTCAGTTCTTGCCATTATCGCTACATCATCTTGCAAATGCACATTCTGATATTTCTACTCTCTTCAAATTTCTGTATCCAACTGTTAGTTCCAACTCATTTGGGGTTGACATTCCTTTATGACATGATCCAGCAGTACATTGAATAGCAGTGGGCTTATAACACCTCCTTGCTTAAGACCATCCGTTCTAAGAAAGGTGTCTGACTTCATGTTTTGGTATATTACGTAAGTCTCATTATCTTTATATAGTGACTTAATTACATCAATTATTAGTCAACTAGCTTGGTTCTAGTATTTTCCATTTTCTTCTAGGTACTCGAAGGCTTTTTGTAAAGTGATGAATCGATTAAAAAGAAGTACGCTTTCGTTTTGCTAGATTAAAATACATTTCAGAAATATGTACGCAAATGGACGATATATTGTGTGTGGCATACTTATTTTCCTTTCTCTCCGAAGGACCATGCAAACAATACACCACAAAATAATACAAACTACTTTTGTCAGCATTATCATCATTAACATTCATTATTTCCCCATCGTCTGCCACAACGAAAATTAGTTCCTTTATTCCACTCTTAATTTACCTATTCCTCACGTAAACATCAATTTACCCGTTCTAACGAATAATAATTGCCTCGTACAGGCAGCTGTCGCAAGACGTATTATTATCACGATAGGAAAAAGGTACACGGCCGATGGAAAAGTTATAATTCCGACACACCTCACTGCCAGACGGGGTCCCGTTGAATGATTACTTTAGAAGATCCATCCTCTTTTGGCGTAGATAAGCGATTAGCGTGCGTATCTGCTCACGCATGCGTCTATAAGGATTAATTGTGTCTATTTTCCGCAATTCACGTACACGTACTGACGATAATTAATGGAATAACGTTGCGCTTCGTTCGCTTGTAGTTTGATTAATAGTTTGGGAAAGCTTTTATAATTGACGAAGCGAGCGAAGTGGATTCGTGACCCGAGAAAGTCTCCCATAGATGTGTCGATGAAAAATTAGTTTCTCGTTCGATTAAGATTATATATGTATGTACACGGCATAAAATAGCTAACGTTTACATGCTCATATAGTGGGACTCTATGTAAAGCCTGGTCCATCGGCTAATACCTTTTTACAAATTCTATATAAAAAAAACACTGTTCAATATTTGTTAATTATTTTTGCTTTATTAGAAAGAGTAAACTTTATTGTTTATTGTTGTTTATATTGTAACGCTACAGAGTAGTATACAGCCCGGTATAAAAAAATTAATTTTAAAAATGATACTTCAATTAAATTAGTAAAAATCAAATTTTTCACATCCCATTGTCATCTATATTTATTAATTTTAAATTAGAAGTGTGCTCTCTCACAAGCCAGATGGCATGCAGGGCGAGAATTTCCGATTGAAGCACGTTGACATCAAAAAAATAACGAATAGCTAGTTACCCCTCTTATTATCTCAATACGTGTGGGGATGGCATGCAAGACTGTTGCCCAAAATGTCCTCTCCTCCAATTTGCATGTTAATGACCAGTTTCCAGGATGTCGTACCTCATCAATCTCTCATGTATAATGAAAACATTTAAGTGTGAATAAAAGTGGTTTTATTTTGTACGAAAGTTCTAAATGTGAACCTGTGTAAAATCAGACATAAAATCTGAAGATATTATTATCTCGGGTAAGTTACGTGAGTCCGCTTAATTAACAACAATTACGTTTTCACTGGTAATTCCACTTTTTGCAATATAAATTCATTATCGAGAACATGAATACGTTTAAATTAAATTTCAAAATTCCCGCGTTCTCTGAACGTTCAAATGGAGTTATGCTATGCTTAAATGACGTGTGAATCAAAATGGCCAACCTTGATGGTGAAATTACTAGATATTTGTTCGTGCCGTAAACACATATCAAATATTAACCTGGAAACGTACCAACTTATACAAATTTCCCCAAGTGACCATCGGAGTGGTCAGGAATGTTCGGGTATCTGATAGGGGCTCTGGTACATCGTAATTCTGATTACGGAGGATGGCTCGATCAGGACAGGACCATTACTCGGGAAAATCGTCGTTGGAGAAAAGTTACCCAAAAGTAATAGGTAATTTGGATAATATTTATGTGATAAACTTTGTTTGACAATTAACAATTATTTTTAGGTTGTACTTTGGAATAAAATTGGATTTTATCAAATAGCCGTTAAATTTTACGAAACAAATTGAGACACGTCTGCCTCTGACGAAGGTTGGCTGTTGAATCTTTTCAAATTGAAAACTTTTAACCGACTTGAAAGCAATTGTCTTCGACAATAGGGACAACTGTCTCAGAAAGTCCGTTAATTTCACCGAAGTGAGGGGAATATACTTTGTTTAATACATGAGAATGCCCATGTGACCGAATGGACTGTCGAATGTTTAAACGAAATGAAAATAAATAATTATTGCAAAATTCTGGAATCCCCTTACAATTAAAATATAATAAAGGTAGGTGTCTCTGGATCATGAGAAAAATACATTTAAAAATTTTCAACACTTATTACTATGTAAAATTAACAATCTTAAAATTCATTACTGTACACAAAAAGTAGGCAACTATTTATACACATAGAATTGTGACGAATCCCAATTTCCAGCAATTTCCCATGTCTTTCTGTTGACATATCAATGCAATTGGAATGCCAATGCATATACAAACATTATTAGACTAAATTTATATGAAATAAGTGTACTGTAAAAAAATGTTCATTTGAATTGAACTTGGATCCAACTTTGATCTGTCAATATCTATTGTAAAAGTATACTATTCAAATTCTAATATTCATTTTCGATGTGTAGGTATATCACTGCTGATCATCTTTACTTCCTGAAGGGAATATTCTGAAGGAAAATGCTTTGAAGGACTTGCCAAATGCAGAGATTTCCTACATCACCTGGACATCGTCTGGCTGTCTGCTGCTACATTTTATATCCTTTTCTTATTATATCTAATTAGTTTTAAAATATAACTAAGTAAAATAATAACTTTACATTTAAATAATATCGAGTACACATTCCATTACAATATATACTCTCAATTCAGTTTTCTAACACATTTCTGATGGTTTCGGCCCGTATTTCAGCAATAACGCGAAAATTATATGTTTAAGTGGCTGAACTGTGTCTGGATTGTTAGCATAACATCGATCTTCAACAGTACACCACCAAATGTAGTCTAACGGTGTCGAATCGCAGCTACGTGAAGGCAAAATGACATCACCAAAACGGCCGATTACACTATTATAGAACTTAGTACGCCAGAGATGGATCATTGGATGCCTTGTGTGGAACGTAGTGTTATCTTGCTGAAATCAGAGCTCACCACATCCAATTCTTCAAGATGCTGCCAAAGAAAATTGGTTAACATGTCCCTTTAGGGCTCTGGGTTGACTGTAATGTATACGTCGTCTTCATTTTCGAAGAAAAGATGACTTCCTTTTTAGCAAAAATCACCGTCATTCTCCAGTTGCTCCAAAGCCCATAGAAGGAAGGGATATCGAAGTGAATTGTCGTTTGTCTTTAATTTCTGAGTTAATTTAAACTTATAAGTGAATAATCCATGGTCTTTATGCTGAATTCTTCTCAGGCTAGTGCGGCTAATGTTGATTTGCTGAGTTCTGCGGCAAGTTGAAGTTCCCGGGTTCATCCTTCCACACTATCGGCAATAGCAGCAATATCTTCGATTGAGCAGACCAGAGCAACACGAGGTTACCTTGCATTGTAAACTAGCATGACAATTTTCTTACTTTCTTCACAAAATTTACGTACGCAAAGTGCATTACGTCGACAAAATTTCTGTTTAAAATTCTCTCTGTTTCGGGAACGCAGCATCCACTTTGGAAGTAAGTTTTCAATACTTTGAAACGTTGTTCAAAATGGGTGACCTCTCAGAGGGCACTATAATTTGCAGTATCCAACCTCCTAAGTTTCCGATTGGCAGACAGCAAGGAAGGTAGTAACATTCAATGCTGTTAGCTGAGCGATTAAATCGCTCAAATCAGAAAAAAAGGACAGTATATTTCTGGCACCTTTGCAGAAGGGAGGATACCGTTCCTGGATGTTCTGGTACAGAAGAATATAGACGGCACACTCAAGACTACAATGTACAGAAAGCCTACACACACAAGACAATACTTATACTTCCACTCCAACCACCCAAACAATGAGAAAAGTTGGAGTAACCAGATGCCTATATGATAGAGCCAAGAATATTTTCTAAGAGGAAGAAAACAGAAAACAGGAGTTCAACAACATAACCCACACATTAAAACAGAATGGTTATACAAAGAAGGCGTTGTCATTAGCAAGAAAGAATCGAGTAACACAGCAGCGTCAAGAACCTGAACAACAAAACATATGTAATCCCGTACGTGAAAGGGCTGTCGGAAAAAAAAATCAGGAGAATACCGACGAACACCAACAGATCAACCCTAACCAAAACAAAGCTGGACAACACGAACCAGAAAATGAAAGAATGTATGTATCGAATATTATGTGAGTGTGGAAGACCATACATCAGAGAAACAGGTGCAAATCAGAATCAAAGAACACCAAAAATTGGTTCAACTGGGAGAAACGGATAAGTCTCGCTTGGCTCAATATGCTTGGGAAGAACATCACAAGATTGAATGAGATGAATCGACAATTCGGGCAAGAGAGGAAAACTTCACAAAAAGGAAATTGAAAAGAGCAACATGCATGGCCATAACACCAAATGCCATAAACACACCAAGCCTTGAAATCAAAGATGTTTGGTTACCGATGATTGGGAATAGCTTAAGCATATTCCCAAAATGGAAAAATCGGAACCCTTTCCCAAGTCCTTTCGTCCAATTAGCCTGATGTCATTTCTTTTGAAAACATTAGAGAAGGAAAGTCACATCAAACAACTAATCCTTCCTTTATGTATACCAATATGCTTATCAAGCAGGTAAATCCACGGATCTTGCACTAAACAATCTAGTCTCCGGGATTTCGAATTGTCTTGAATCCAAAGAAATAGCAATGGCAGCATTTGTGGACATAGAAGGAGCATTTAATAATGCAACTCTCTCATCCCTATGAAAAGCAGTTGAAGCGCGGGGCGTAGAACTGATCATAGAAGGTTGGGTTGCCGTTATGCTTACGAATAGGCGTATGATAACAACTCTAAGTGGGGAAGGTCGTCAAATTCAGACCGGGAAGGGGTGTCCCCACGGGGGGATTTTGTCTCTATTGCTTTGGTCACTACTGGTGGATGACTTGCTGGCTATCGTTGAAGCGCTTGGAGTCGAGGTGCAGGCCTATGCAAACGATATTGTAATACTGTTACAAGGATTAGGAGAGAGAGAGAGAGACATTATTTCAGCCCCCCCAATAGATGATTAACGCCATTTGTAGTTGGTGCAGCAAGGACAAACTAAGCATTAATCCAAACAAACCTGCGGCAATACCGTTCACCAGGAAGAGAGTGAAACATTTGACACCACTCACTAGTCAGGGTGTAAAGCTTGCATTTGCAGATAATATAAATTATCTAGGCGTCTTATTTGTTAAATTCGGCATCGGTGACTGACAAAGCTGAGGCTACCTTCCATTGACATGCTGGAAATTTGTGTGGATTATCTCCAAAGCTAGTTCATTGGCTTTATGTGATGGCAGTACCTTCAACCATAATCTATAGAGCAATAGCTTGGTCGTAAAAGGCCCAACAAGCCAGAGCCGCAGCAAAACTTACACCCATACAAAGGATCGCAAGTGTGGCAATCACGACAGCAACGTGTTCTTCCCCTTCATTGGCAGTAGAAGTTCTTCTGGATCTACCACCATTGCACATTGTTGTAGAAAGAGATGCCGGATTAACTGTATTTCGCCTATAGCAAATAACGAATCAATCGCTTCATACTCATGTTCGTGTGACCAACAAGCTGGTAGAATCGGCTTTTCCGACAGCATGCTGGGAATGCCCTCGGACATGATGTGTACTCGACCAATGATATTTAATGCCTCTTTTCCAAACGGAGAGGAATGGGAACGCAACGAACGGTTCGAAAACTAAGCAGGGTGCGAGCGCAGGAATATTTTGTTAGAATATATTACAATCTTAGGACAACACACCGATCTTTCAGGTTGAAATCTATGCCATTGAGATCTGTGCTAAAGAGGAGATATTGAGATAAAAACTAGATACACAAATCATTAAAAATTTTCAGCGAAAGCCAGGTGTTGAAAGCACTAGAGGCCGATAAATGCAACTCGAAACTCATCTGAAGTTGCAAACATACTCTACACACATTGGGGATGGCTAATATTCTATCCTTAGTCTAGGGAGCTGGGCACTCACTCATTCTCGGAAATGAGGAAGCAGACATCTCCGCGAAAACGATGGTGCTGAACATTTTCAGGGACCAGAATCTGCCATTGGTATAGCACTTACGGTAACTAACCAGCAAATCAATTCTAGGCAAATCAGAAAGTGCTCCAATACTGGAACAACTTGGTGCATGCGAAGAAGTGTATTTCAAGTCATGCCAGAACCAATGAATTGCTAGAACTTGGTCGCAAAAATGTCAATGTGATTGTCTCTGTTTTACAGGTCACTGTAACGCAGAAAGCATTTATACAGAATCGGACTCTCTGATGAGATTGAATGCCTACTGTGTTTAGAAGATGAGGGGATAGTTGAACATATTTTCTACCATTGCCCTGCTTATACAAGAATCAGGTATATAACCTTCAGAAACGCTGAGCCTTCTCTAGAAGATCTGAAAACAATATCATTCAACAAGATACTAAGCTACCTTAAGGACCTGAACTTGTTGGATGAACTTCCGTTCTACAATAGAACCTAGTTGGTCACAATAGATAGGACGACTAATCGAACCATTCGAATGCTATCTCTTACTAACTAAATAGCTAATTAACTAATCCTACAATGTACAGTTTCTCGGTGTGCAACTACCAATTAACGATTGTATGCAATGACTATGTTTGGATTATACTAGTTTAAAAATCGACAGTCTATAACACGTTATATAACTTAAATTAAACACCAATTAAACAGCAACTGGAAAACATTTCTGGATACTATAGGGCCAATTCTGTAACGCAACCGTTAAATTTAACGTCCCTTTAAAATGTGAAAACTAACGACTGCCTAAAGTTTTTAACGTATGTGGTATCTCTGTAACAGCAATTTTTAGTATTCTGTTAAATTACCTGATTTTAACGTGCTTAAAATAGATGATTACTGTTCCTAAAGTTAGGGATAATAAATACATGAATTAGGAATAATGCAGCAGTTTTGTATGTTCGGCTAACTTCACTCCATTCTTCTCCATATGTTTCCTTGCATACTTGCATACGTTGACGTTTCCTATTCCTAACCAACCAAATTATTCATATCCTATATAGAAATATGTCACGAAAAAAGTCGAATGACAAAAATCAAAAAGAATAATTGTGAATTTTTTCGAAAGAACGATAGTATGATAAAAATACAAAACATGCTCCCTCCGAGTTCAATGTAGTAATAAAAAGTGGGGAAGAACTTGTCAGTTTATTAAATGCTAGTGACGGTGCAAAAAAGACCCTAAAGGAGTGGAAAGAGGTATACATGTAATAGTGCATTGCGTTTTATAAAGTATTAGCTACATTTTTTGTTGTCGTAGGCAATAAATGAGTTTAAAACGAATGTGAGACGAAAAGCCCGTGCTATTACATATGATCACCAAGGTACAGGAGGTGGTCCTGTAAAGCAAAGCCCTAAACGATTTGGAGGAGCGAATGCTATCATTACTTTCAAAAATTGTAATATTAGGGCACCTGAGATACAGAAGCTGGTATAGTAAAAGCGGGACCTTCAATGCTCTACTTAACTTTGTAGTTGATACCCGCTTAACGTTGTAGTTGATACAACACCTGATGATTACATAATTTTAAACGAAGAACCAGAATTACAGACTGTAAGTATTTAAGCAATACAATAAAACTAACTGCATTTAATAGCTATAGAATAGCAACTATTATAGTACAATGCTTCTAGAATGTAGAAAATAGGGAGAATGTGACAGAGGTACAATGTGTTCCAAAAAGAAGTAAACGTAAACCATTGCCATTGGACGATTTAACCAAAATACATCAAATTGTATGGAAATTTAGCAAATTCAAACAATAATCTAGCTAGCAGTCTATCTCAACTAGCAAAAGCAATCCAGAAAAATAAAAGACATCAGTCTGCTGCACTGTCTATTACATTTGATTGTTTTTACCTGTGAGAAAGGAATGTTTTTTTTGATTTATTAAAACGGAGAGAATACGATATTTTTCATTATTTAATTTAATATGTAGAAAATATTTTACTTTGGTTTTTTATTATTAAGTTGAACACATAGAAAATATACATATATTTATTTTTTATTAATTTAAACAAGCAGAGTGTGATTTATTTTTTATATTTATTTAATAATATATATATTGTTTTATACCAAAGATGTTATTTATTGTGCTAATTATTTTAAAATATGTAGAATATGTTTTTGAGTTTAATGTTCAATAATAAAAAGCAGAAATTGCATAATTTTTTATTATACTAATGAAATATAAAAACATTAATTCAAAAAGTTCTCTTGCAATATGTTGTTCCTGATTTCACTACCCATTGCAAACCAATTATTGTTGTCTGCTATATTGACATCTTGTTGGTCTGGAATGATATTTATGTCCTCAGGCAATTCAACATTAAAGTGGCTAGCTATATTGTGGAGTATTCCACATGAATAAATAATTTTTTGCAGCCCTTATAGGGTTGTAATGTAGTGCTCTATGTCCTAGTAAGCAACAAACCGTGACTTCAGAATGCCTATGGTATGCTCAACTTTATTCTGGCCATAGAAAGATGTTGTTAAAGCGAGCTTCTGGTTCCCTTCTTGTGGATTATTGAATGGTGTGAGTAACCATGGTTCCAATGGATATCCACCTATCACCAAATAAATAGTTTCCCTGACCTGCTGCAAATTGATTATTTAATATATTCCTAACAGTAGAACTTGTTCAAATGCACTATCATGTACAGATCCGGAAACCTTGCATTCATATTCAAATTTTTTTTTGTGCATACATATAATCTGTGTATTTATGCTATAATACCCTTTGCGACAGTAATAAGGTGCAGCAGGATAAATTTGATGATGTTGTGGAGGGGCAATTATTTGGAATTTGCGTACCATCTATTACACCTACTAAATTTCTGAATAATGGGAATTTCTTCTGTAAATCCTGTTTGAGTGCATTAAACTCATTCCTTGTGTTTGGAAACTTAATCCATTGGTTAATAAATTTGTTATCATTAGGTCTGTCACTTCTCTAATACAACGACTTACTGATGGTTGAGATAAAGCAAATGAATAAGAACTACCACACCACACTGGTAACTACCATGCCCAAGAAATGTAAAGTTGCCAGCACCCTTATGTGTTTAGGTATATTGTGTTGCTCTAGTTTCTGCTTCCATAAATTACTCAGTTCATTGACTAATTCTCTAGAAGCATGTTTGTCCAATCGAAATAATTTGATAAAAATTTTTTCTGGCAATTCATAAGGATTTGACAAATCTCTAATACTTCGGCTGAATTCTGCGATATCTGTTCCTAAAAACAGTTTTTTATCATTTATTTAGTAATATTTATATTTAATCTTACCTCCGTCTAGCGTTATTTATTTCTTCGCCAATCATAATATGAAACAGACCGTCAAATATGTTCGCCATTTTTACTGTTAGTTTTTAAAGGCTACTTCTTAGGTAGGGTTTAAAATTTAGAGGTTTTAAACAAAATTAACAGCATATCTGTTAATATTTAACGGGCTTTTCTTTACAGAATAGCGAAATACGATTAGCCCTCTGTTAAAAAATAACATATCCTTTAATTTTAACAGTTTTGTTACAGAATTGGCCCTTATACGCCATAAAACGCAATACAGCCGTGCGCATGGCTATTTCAAATGTTAATACCGTATAAATAAAGAGCCGTGGCTACTGTACGATCATCTGTACGACATTTAACGGGTCAAATAACAACTATTAACTAATAAAACCGGCTGTACACAGCGCGGCTGTTTGATAAAGTTATTTTACGTTTATTGCCCGGTAGCGACGCCGCTCTGCGCTGACCTCCGCGCTAGATGCGTTGTCCGATTATTTATCGCCCCTTTCGTTCGTTTTTTTTTTTGTGTGCGCGCTGCGTGTTCGTGCTCGAGCGAGCATCTCTGCTCTTTGAATTTTCGTTTTTTTCTTTTTTACTAAACTCGTTCTCCGATCGGCGCGGTTGATTCCTGTTGAATAAAAATGCTTTCAGAATTGAGTAAAAGTCATATCTCTGAATAGCATAACAAATGAGAGATACGGTTGTAGTCATAGGTTTTATTTAATCGTAAAAAAAAATAATATAAAAGGAGAATTTTAGATGCTTTTGAACCCGATCGATTTATGAGGTAACGATAGATGTAAATTAACAAAACAGGTTCTGTTAACAAAGTATTGTTGAGTTAATGAATATTATAGTACATATATCAAGAAAAACGTGGTGAAGACAGTCATATTACTATGTTGTGTGTGTGTATATTGGAAGGGTGATACTACACTGCGACCTAAAAGATCTATCGTGTCCCCTGTTCTTGCTGCTTTACAGCTGGCCTTCCAATCCTATTCCTTTCAGAAAGTGTAGGATATCAGAAGGCCCTAGGTTAGGTAAGTCTCTCTCTTCGATTTCACGTGCTTCCAGGTGCAACGCCCTTGAGTTGCACAGTGCTACGCAATTTGAGAGGAGACGGATGCCATCCTGTTCCCCAATCTGCTCCAGTCGTTTTGCTCCTCCCTTTGTTCCTTCCTTGTGAGGTACTCTTTGGAATGTGAAGGCTTCTTATGGAGGTCCTGCTCCAATTCCTGTTTAATTTAATAAACGTCCTTCCTCCATGGTTGATCCCACGAGTAGCTAGGGAAGAAAAGGTCCACCTCCACAGAGCCCCGCATGCAGAGGTAAGGCTAAATACAATGGGTTGCGCCAGGTGCCCCAAGATTGGACTAGTAGACTGGTCTTCTATCCAGCCACGCATCCCATCATCCTAGTCCGCCACCTTAGGATTTAAGTTTTTATTGAGGTTGTCTCCTCTCGGTCCGTGCAGTTAAGCCAAGACCCCCATCCCTTTCGGGACCTGGTTTAACAGTTGGGCTTTCGGTAGCCAAAAGCAACAACTGGCATCGTTGAAGAACCCTGTGCAAGCCCTTGGCCACGACACGACAGCTCGGGCGAGGGGGAAATAGTTCACGGCAACGGTCTTCATTCATCCTGCTCCGGTTTTAAGCAGAGAGGACGAACTTATAGCCGCCACTAACCTTCGCGTCTTGAGCAAACCCTGACAAGATGGCCTTTCCCCTATCCACCACCTCGGGGACGCGCCTGGTAGGTACTCCCAACCCCCAGGATATTTACTATGTTACTCCTATT
The DNA here is from genome assembly GCA_004143645.1 of Protaetia brevitarsis. Classification (NCBI taxonomy): domain Eukaryota; kingdom Metazoa; phylum Arthropoda; class Insecta; order Coleoptera; family Scarabaeidae; genus Protaetia; species Protaetia brevitarsis. Next base: position 4,379 of record RXPK01001098.1, on the reverse strand, counting down.
TCATTAATTTAACAGAGTCAATAAGTGCTGCTCAATTGACGAAGTGAGCACTATTAAAAACAAGGGTAATATACCCGTGTGGTGGTACCCACCGAGCGCGATACCGGGTAGCGCATAGGAAGACCCAGCTTATCTGTCTCGATTTCTATACTGAACAGATGCCCTGGGTTGAGCGGTTATAAGCCTACCAGACACAATGACCCAAAGACCTGAGTGGTCTAAATCCCGCAATATGGTGGAGAGTGCCTGCTTGCGCCTGAGCGACTAAACCCGCAATATGGCCTAAGTGAAAGCCGGTTCGCGGACCAACGTTGACATAAGATACTTTCGGAGTGCCAGCAGTCTCCATGGAACTATCCCTTCCTTTCCAATTCAGTTGCATATTACATCCGTCTCTGTCTCTGTCATTCCTCACTCTCTTTGGTTGCCATAATTTTGGTGATCATATTATGGATACATTTCCAATTTTCACTACAGGCTATCATTTTTGTAGTCAAATTATGTGGAAACGCTTCATGGACTGGCTTCCTTAAGCTTTCCCACCTGACACATTCGAAGACAGCGTGCTCTACTGTGTCCTGTCTTAAGCAATAAATACATGCATCTGTTACATCTTCCCCGAAACGTCTGGCGTGCGCACGACAAGTGCCATGTCCAGTCAGAACCTGTGTTAGATAATAATCGATGTTTCGATAATTACAACTGGCCCAGGTTTTAATGTCCCTTATCAGCCTTCTAGTCCCTTGTGCTTTGCCGGCCTTACTTTCCCATCTGCATTGTCATGCCAGCCGCTCGTTTGCAAGCTATCTAGTACGCCATTTGCATGCACATGATAACCCTTTCCTGATTTGCAGATCTATGCGTGATATGGCTGTTATTACTTGCAATGCTGCAATGGATGCTGTCCGATAAACCGAAGTTATCCTTAAATGATCCTCCTCTGGGGTTTTTCTAGCATGGTTCGATATATTGTCTTATCTGCTGCAGTATGCCAGACCGGTGCTCCATATAGCAAAATAGAGTGCTCGACCCCGCTCAAGACCATCCATTTGTAGTAACTTGGTCCTCCTACATTTGGCATTATCTGTGCCAACACTGCTGTCCTCTCTTCGACGTTTTTGTGAAGTCATCTTTACGTTCTCGCCGAATGTTGACGTTGAACCTACATCCCAACTAGAGTGTGAACCTGAGGTTCTGTACCCTTTCATCTCTGATAGAAGCGGCATGATCAAGCCGCTGGGGGTGAGGCGCCGAATGTGGGCATCTGGTCAAGAGTTATCTCTAGATACTTTATGCTTTTGGCCGATATTATTTTTGTGGTACTTACATTAAAGAATATACGTTCTCTTTTCGCTTGCCTTTCATGATAATGGCGTCAGGCGTTTGCGGTGCTAGACATAGACTCTTCTCCGCCATCCACTTAGTTATGGGCCCTAGATTTTTATTTACATCTGTCACGAGAGCATGTTCATCGTTCGCAGTCACCACGAGTACCAAGTCATAGGCATATTCCACAGTGCAAGCCTGGACCCGAGTACACAGCCCAGCGGAACCCCCACTCTGTTCTCCAATTCGACCCCTTCGTTATCTGAAGACGTCACTCATTCAAATAACTCGATATTATGTTAATTATGTATGCAGAAATGCTCATTCTGTTCAGTTTTTCAATTTATAAGGTCTCAGTCGGCAGAATTAAAGGCTACCATCGTACACCATCTATCTTCCAGTTTTTCACAATTTTGCTGACGGTATCTACGGCACGTATGACTGACTTTTCTTTTATAAAACCGAATTGATTCCTGGATAGCCCTCGCTTCAGTTCTATCTCCTCTAACAGTCGTAGTCTAATTAAGCCCTCATATAACTTACTTAGGGTGTTCAAAAGATAGAGCGGTCTATAGGACGTTGGAATACCTGGGTCTTTGTCTATCTTTAAGAGGAAAATTGCAGTTTTCTACTCTAGTGGATATAAACGCTATTGCAAAAACTATTTGTGAACAAAAATCTTTTTTATATAATAAACATTTTCTTATTAACTATTGTTTACATGAAAAAAAATTAATTTCAAACAATATTTTAAGACAAATAGAATTTAAAATTTAATCGTAATGTTTCCACAAAAGACGTATTTTTCCGATACTTTTATCCCTCTTGCACATTTGGCCGTCTAGATTTGTTTTAACCCAACATACTGCTGTGGCAACACACATGATGGTTGTCATGATTTTTCCGCTTTGCGGAATCATTGTGCCGAGAAATTTCCACAATATTGTTTAGTTTGTATAAATTTTAGTTAAAGAGTTAATTGTCTGATTTATTTAATTATGTGTTAAGTTTTTTTAAATTAATTTCATTTACTTAAGTGTCTAGCATTTGTTAGTTGATTCAATGCGTATTCTACTAGATTTTGTCGGTGATTTGTGCGTTTGCGTTGTTCGTATTGTTACGCAGCGGTAGAATTTTGTAGGGCAGTTCCTTGGTCGACTGTTACCGTGAGTACACGTATTTTTGTGAATCATTGTTTACCATTTTGTATTTCATTTTGATATCGTAATTTAATTCGCATAAATTGTTTTTTTCTTTTCCATCAAGGAATTCGCTTTATAATAATTGTTATTATATTGATGTGTGCGCGCATAGATATAAAATCATTTATTATTTGTGTGCAGGAAGATATATTTTAGTTGTAATTCTCTCATTATAGTTTTAAGAGTTATTTTTTTCCGTTTTGTTGTTTCGTTTTATGTTATTAATCACCTCGTTTGGGTGAGTTGAGGCATGGTGCTTGCATTTAGTTTTTCATTCTTTGTTAAATTACTAGAAATTGTCCACGCTTAATTTATTTGTATTTGAAACCACGTGATTGATATCTGGTATATTTAGGATTATCTTCCTCAACAACAAATCTTTTGCTTTTGTATAGGAAAATAGCATTGTCCTATTGTAATTGTAAGAATCAAGTGCAGTTTTTTATTTTTGGCCAGAACCTTCAGTTCACGATTTTTTTTTTCTGCCATTTTGTAATTTTACCCCATTTTATAATAATAAATTTTGATTGTTACTTAGCATTTTTGGGTTGAAAATTCTGTTCTTTTATTTTTTAAATTAAACCTTTTCAATTTTTGGGGTAATTAAAAAAGTCAGTTTTCATTCACTCACAATTTGCTTTTCGTGGTTAGATTCAAGTTTTAATTCACGAGGGTAGCTCTGAGGTTAATTGTTCTTGTGCGCCTTTTTAAATTTTGATCCCGTTAAGCACAATAATTCTTCAAAAATCATAAATTCAGTCAGTACAACAGCAATTCTATTTACAATACTCGAATTAAACCAACACTTTTGACTCTGTATGTCATTTGTTTACAAATATAAAATATCAACTCAAACCGGTAAATCTTTAGTTTCTTCAGCAATGTCATAAATATCTTTTATACCGTCTAATGACCTACATTCGCAAATTACAAGAAAATTTTACAGTTTAGCATTTATTCCCTACTTCTGCATTTATCTATATAAATTACGACCGCCCATCATTTATGGACAGCGCAAAATATATCTCGATGCATACCTTACATACACTTAACATGAAGCGTCCACTTCTTTTTCACCTCATTAATTCTTACGTCGCGGTTCTCTCGGCCACAGCTAATAATTAAGGATGTCACGCCTCGTTCTTTACCACAACCGGACCCAGCAGGTATGCACGAGGAAAGACAGATGCAACGCGCATACGAGCGTATATAAAGCCAAATAAGCCATTGTTATGTCGCCAGGGACGGCGAAGACAACCTTATTTTATCATAATTGCGTTCTAATTATCGCCTCAATGGGAATAATTGCTCCTAGCTGTTTTTCTTCTTTGTTTCGCCGAAGTGATTGGTCATACATATACAAAGTATGGATACACTTAAGTGTGGATGTAAGTATGTATGTTATTAGCACGCCGATACAACCTTTCGAACATTTTGACGTCGAGATATCGATACTCCGGACTGGATAATTATATCTTGACGGTGTGATATTTCGTGATGGTTGACGGTAAAATGATAGGTTTCAGAGATGGACCTGCTTAATGGTTCGAGCTGTAAATAGACGTTAGTTCAAAGAGTCTAAACTAGCGGCTATATTCTTGCTATAGGAAGATCGATCTCCCTAATCGAAATTTATTATCCAATAGATTGTATACTTCGTATTGTATTGATACAAGATTATAATTCTGCTATACAAAATGATAATTATGTACGAGTTAATCTAGCACAATCAATCAAAAGTTCTTATTAGATAGGCATCTCTAAATCTCTTTTGTAATAACCCATTTGAAAACCTTGACTTGTGCTGTTGCTCCATGTAAAGAATTTAATGCATTAAGTATGATACATGTT
>RXPK01001097.1:0-77427 GCA_004143645.1 Protaetia brevitarsis | reverse complement strand
ATTTGATACACCTTGTATAGTTCCTTTTAGTTCAGTTATTTTTGACAGTTAATCTATTGAAACTGATTCAAATAAAATCCAGAATTTGAGAGTGCAGCTGAAGATTATTTAAACTTATCTTCTGGCAATCATAAATTTGAGGCATGCTCTCGTTTTAAGAAAGCCGTGATATATAGAACTTATCTAATCCGTAATACCATAAACAGGAGGTAACAAAATTACATAAGTACAAAAAACAATAATTAGTCGCATCCATTCAATTAATGATTTTCTATCCGTCATCGGTGTGGAACTAAAGTATGAAAGTTAATTAATGTTTGTCCTGATTACCGATATGTTTTTGTTTCTTTTTTTGCGACTTTATTTAATACAACAGATATAACATACTATAGATCTGAACTGCGTTACAATATTTTTAAGAGATAATATGGATTATGCAAGGTGTTTCCGTAAAAAATCGTGGCAAATTTAACATCGCAATAAAGATCATTAAAACGAGATATAATCCTAACTTTTGTTCCACCACCACTGATTTTACAACAGGCAAAATGAAAGAAATTGAATTCCACCTTGATCGTCAATCGATACAGATATATTCCAAATAAAAAACTTTACTAAATTGAAAAAGGACATAGATAACGTAACCACCAAAGTATTTAAAAGATGAAAATACACTTCATTAGTTTTCAATTTTTATCTAAATCTTTTCTACGAAATAGTTTAGATGCGTATATAGGGAATATTGATATAACCTCTCTATATAGATACTCTGAGATAATCATTAAATACAATAATTATAAGTAGATTGCATAACAAGATACTTATTCTACAGCTAGGGAAGCCAGCACACTGCTAAATCGAAGGTTCTGATGAAACTTTGTAAATTTATAGACCTCATTGGAGGGTTATTCAAGAACACTTTCTATTGTGGCGAAATTTCAACTTTACGGGGTTCAATGTGACTTTAAAATTCGATCAAAATTGTATTTATCGAGAATAACTTTTAAACAGCGAGCGAGACAAAAAAGTTTTACTGGTAGAGTTGCATCGTTTAACAGTCCTTTCGGTCGGTGTAGCGATTTATATACAGGCTGTTACAAAAAGATGGCGCTTATTTGATCTAATAATTACTTTCGTTTTCATGAGATAGTGTATGCAAAGGTGATTTAGGTACTTACAAATGAGATACTTTATTTACTGTAATTTAATTGGATTGCATGTCGAAAATTAATGCTAAATGCTTATATGCGATAGTTTTCAAGTTAAAGGCTTGTAGGAATGTAGGAATATATTACGCACAGGGGACAAACTGAATCAAATTTATACTCCCACTGATTGTTCCTGATACATATTGCATATACAAAGTAGTTACAGATTACAACTTCAACTTTAATTCGTCAAAAATAACGAATAATTATTATTAGTGTTCGTGCTGTTCGTGACTGTAGCAAGCTAATTCTGTATTGGCAATAATATCAATTATTATCGATTGATCGAGTTCGTATCTATTTATTTATATACTTTCCTTATTTGTACATTTATATTGTGTATACAGGGCGGCCACCACATCCGCGTCGGTTATATACGAAAAGTGGTAACATATTTTCAATTTTTTTTTGTTAAGGGTTTATACAGGTTCAGAAGGACCGCATTTCAACATTATTTTGAAGTATACAGGGTGACTCAAAGGAAAGTTACACACCAAACTTGTGAAAAAGTAGATGGAACAGCCTGTATATTATGACATATTTTGATAGAGGCATGCCTGTCATGAATATTAAAGCTAGATATTTCAAAAAAAAATCTTTTATGGCACTTTGATGCAAAAAAGTACGGGCCGCAGTGATGGCGTATCAATGTACTCCGTAACTGTATTAAACTGCCTCAATATGTTTTGTAAAAATAGCCTTTAATGATTGACACATTCGAAATATTGGTAAAACTTCATTTATATATAACATGCAGGAATTTCGGCATTCAGTAGACTTGCATTTGTGGACGATGATTTTGCGCCCATAGAAATTTTCAGTGTGAGTTCCCTAGAAGAAAATAAAGAAAATACCCACGAAATAGATTTTGTGGAGCTAGAAAGAAGTCAAAATGATGAAGTTATTGATGAAAGTTGCGACAGGCCCCAGACCCAAGTAGTCCCTTAAGGCCAGTTGGATATGCGAATGTTACTCCATTTTCCAACGTTTCACTCCTTCCAAATGCTGGTCCGTCAGACCTTCAAACTAATAATGATGTATCCAGCAGCTGTGCGACCATATGCCATAAAAGGCTTTCAACAAAAAGACATCTAAAAAAGGAAAAGAAAATGGCAAATCTAGGGTTTATGCTGACACGCCAGAAAAAGTAAACTACAAATGTTGCACAAAGGAAAGGAAAAAAAAGCGATAAATTAAATTCATGAAGCAGAGAGCAAAGGGGTCGAAAACGACAAAGAATTTATTGGGACTTACAGAAACTAAAAAAAACGTAAAAAGAAAAAAACCTGTTCTTATGCGAAATCAATGTCAGATTCTGATTTCAGTGAAAATGAGTTGATGAAATTAAGTGATAGCAACGATGATGCAGAATCTGATGCAGAAGGTAGAGAAGAATTTCACATTTCTAATCCTGAAAATATAAATATCGGCGATTTCCTTCTTATCAAATTTGAAAAAAATGAATATGTAGTTCATTATATGTGGCCAAAGTCATTTCTAAATACAATTTGACTGACTATGAAGCGTGATATTTTAGAAAAAATCCAAGGTTTTATGTTTTTATGCTTTCAGATGTCCATGTGATGTTGCTTGACACTTGACATATTTTTGGAAAGGCACAGCTCGAACATCATCTATGTATAGTTCTTAATTGGTTTAAGTGCACACAATGTACAATAAAAAGTAGCAATAGTATTAAGTTTGCCATTTTTGTTAACCTCTTAGAGTTATTTACGGTTTTATTTTGTGAGTTCTATTTAGTTCATATTTTGAAGCATAAACTTATTCTAAACTGTTAGCGATAAAATGTAAGGCTGATTACATTCTCTTCACAATTTTCATGAAAGTGTTACAATTTGAACCAATTTCATACAATTCCCACTCTGTATTAAAGTGCCCCAAGTGATGTATACATCCATGATGTATGTCGGTGGGGTAAAATGATTCAAAATGATTTTTTTACAAAACATGTAATTTTCTTTTTATTTGATAACCTAGCTAATTCTTTACTTTGACATTGTAATATTTATATATTTATCTATACGCCGAGGAGAAAATAAATTAAAGAAGAATATTATGTTTTATCACATAGTATTTGATTTTTAATTTTTTTTGCATCAACCTGCCCCACCTCCCCCCTATATAATAACAGTAGTAAAGAAACAGCGAAGAGGTTCTTGTGTTTTGCAACAATTACTTGGATTGAGCAGAGCATAGTCACTATGTCATCTCACAACTTTTGCACGGGGAATGGAACATCAACCAACAGCAAACAAGGGAATTGGAACGAGCAAAGATAATACAACTATCGACCTAGGCGGGAAAGGCTTAGGAAACTTAGGGAAGAATTAAAAATAAATGAAATTGTAGAACTGTCACTGCCATTTTTGTTCGTAATTTTCTTTTTCTTTTGATTGTTTTGATGATGTAGTTATCTTGTGTACGCACATCGAAATTGGTCCACCCTGTATAATACATCAACCCCCACCACACCTAACGGTGTCTACCTAGTCTAGCTTCAGTCAACATAATAGGCAAAACTAAATTAACGTTTTGATTGAAACATATTTCTTTCCAACAGAGTGGATTATTTTTTGCTTCAAACAAATTTTATCCGCCTTTATCCAAAACTATCACTTTCTCGATATAAACCAAATTACGTCGAATTAAAGAGCTTAATTAGAATATTTCATATTGCGTGTTCCTATAAGTAGGGGATATACAAGCATAATGCCGAAAATGTATTTTATGGCTGGAAATTGCGCTATCATTAATTATATTGATAATAAATACCTATATAAAAGTATTTTCTATTCAGCGCCGATCAATATCTAAATTGAAGATAAATTTCAACAAACACTGATAAAACAATTTAAAACACTTATCGCGATGATGTTATGACAATCTTACAAAAATCAAAATGAACACTTAGAAGCGTAACCATTAGTTCATTTATGTAATATTTTACTTCTAGCATTTCAATATGATAGGAGATAGTTTGTGTCATCAATTTTGGGATTACAGTTAAGGTATATCTACTTGTGTTCTAATCTAGACTCTGGCAATAAAATAACTATTTATTCTAAGCGGATTAAATTAATATATATCCAGATTTACGTCGTCTCAATGATAAACACCTTTTAACATTTTAATTACCTTAATGCAGATTGTAATTTAGGCAAGATTAAATTGCATGATGTTATTAATGCTTATGCTTGTCTTTACCCTTCACAGTTTGATTTTGTTTTAAGAATCTACTGAAATAAAACAAGACTCCTTTTTGTAATTATTGCAATTTGTTGATTATAACTGATAGAACACAAACACTAATACATTATGGAAATATTACTAAAATAATCAAAATTTCCCATATTTTAATATATTGCTACTCCTTGCAAAAAAAAAATCAGGTTGCGTTAAAGAATCGAGCAATTAGTAAAGCAATTTCCTCAAATTTACTTTAAAAACCCACTTAAATAAAATAAAGCTGCCTTTCCATAAAGAAGTATTCAAAAGATCACTTCAAGTAAATCCACTCACCAATCGTCTTAGTAGTCACCATCCTGCAATGACACTCCCAACCACTATGAGCACTTGCTTACTGAATGGAGAGTACAGGCGATGCACCCGTTTATTATACGTGTCTTTAGTTTTCGTTATTGTCAGTCTATTAGATTTGCATATCGCGTTGGAGATAAAGAATATGTCGACGCAAACGAAATACCTAATATTAGATCCAGATGATAATGACTCCTAATAAACTCCTAGTGAAACTTGTATGGCGTTCTGTGGCACCATTGGTGTTCCTGCGCTATCGGTATTTTGCCACATTGCAATCAGTACAGATATTGACGATTAAAAGCGATTTCCAGGAAATTGTTATGGCACGTATATGCAAAGATAAGTGGGTGAAATATGTTAAATGCCAACAATATAGAACTTTTTTTTTTAATCAATTTTTACCGGCAGGAAACAATGATTAATCAAAATCTGAGGAGGGCATAATGAATGTTAAAAGAAATCTTTTTAAATCACTTATAAATTTGATAGGTTCATGGGAACGAATTGAATTGACCTAATTCTTATACCAGCAACAAAATACAAAAAATGCATGCTGAATCAGATGATAGTAAGATACATTACAGCGTACCCACGATGATACGTTTCTGGGCTCATTGTTATTTCATTTTTAAACAAACGCAAAATAGAATTTCAGTCAAGACATATTTATTCAACAATATCTTCAGTTACCCCATTTAGATTAGATTAGATTAGATGGCCTATCGACCTGTTTCACCGCGACCTTTTCAGATCTATTGTGATCCCCTTTTTTCCTAGAGGACGCTCTCTAATTTTGCCCTCTTAATTAGGCCTATCATCTTTGAGAGCGGCTTCTTTAAGTAGCTACAAGCTATGGGGTTCTCCTCCCCCATTACTAGAAACCTTGTCCTCGCCAGGCCTTCACATTGGCACAACACATGAACTGGTGTTTCTTCCTCCTCTTGGCAGTATCTGCAGGTTGGATCATCTGTCAGGCCTATGTTATACATATGCCTATTCAGTCTATAGTGACCAATCAGCAGACCTACAATCATTTTGACAGTCTTCCTGTCTTTATTCAGTAGATCTCTCGTGAGTTCAGGCCTCTGCTCCTTTAGGAACTCTTTTGCCTGCCATTGTCCCGGTGATTTTTGCCACCACTCTCTGGTCAGTTACCCCATTCTATCGACGAATGTGTTTAGGGATTTTCATTTCCGTTCTTCGAGATCTGCTTTTATAAGCAACTGGCTTCGTATTGTCCTAATCGATTAACACATTTGAATCAATCGAGAATAAATAAATCTCATCGGCTCAAACATTTTTGCTGAAATGAAAACTTTTAACATCTTTGACCTGTCTATTATTGGTTGCGCTCAAGCCACACTTGCTGGAGGCATTGTGCTAGCTCCCCTAGGCTACCTAACGAATCGATAACCTACAGCGAGAAGTACACACCAATCCTACGTGGTTGCGATTCCATCCACCGCGTCCAAAAGACCACTGGTTTGTAATTTCATAGTCGCACTAATTGTAAGCAATATTGGCTTCACAAACAAATCCAAAGGAGAGCTACATTGACGTGCTTCTACCACCGCTATCAGCGTGGTATGCATTGCTCCTGTTACGCTGAGGCATGTAACAATTTATCTTACTTAGCTATAGACATCAGCTTAAAGTGCTTCGAATACAAAAAAAAAGAAACTGCAGAAATGTCAGTCATACTTTCTCGATTTTTGTTTCGACTGGTTTGCTCAGCTCACAATTCTGTCAAATACGAGACACATATATTTAACTTCGCTTGAGAAACTGAGAGGGGCAGAGCTGCCCCTCAATTAAGCAGGCAGAGTTGTTGCATTCTTTCTTCAGACTACAATCTTTAATTTATCTGGGTTTACAGAGCGGCTACGTTCATTACTACACAGACGCTAGACTTTAGCGCATCACATTGCAGACCATGCTCCAAAATTTTCTGTCAGTAGGAACAGTGATACTCTCCACGTGTCCAATTGTAGAGAAACCATGATCTTCGCATTTCAGCCCAAATGTTTGTTGAAGAATCTCATAGTTCCACCATTGCTTAAAGTAGATTGGAGTTGGGGTGGCCATATAAAGATATTTTCGTCATATCTGTAATAGCTGACAACGCATTTGAGCTCTTATAATATCCTGCCTTCATACCAGTCGGGTTTCATGGGTTCGAGTCATGAATTATTGTCTGCTATTTTTCATTATGTTGTTCTATCCGAAAATACCGTTAACTTATTAGATAACTTTTTGCGTGGTAGATCGCAATCTGTGAAAATTGAAAGTGCTGTTTCCCGGAATGGTGAGCTCTCTTCTGGTGTGCCTCAAGGTTCGACCTTTGCTCCTTTACTTTTTACAATTTATACCTGCGCACTGTTTGATTTGATTCTCTTCAATCTTGTAAGGTTTATCTGTATGCGAACGACAAACAAATATATTATTCTTTTTCCAAAGAAAATTACTTAATAGCAATGAATAATATTCAGCGAGATCTTGACATTATCTCCCAAACCTGCTCACTTCATGCTTTGCGCATAAATAATAATTTATGCTTTGGCATCCACCAACAGCTTTTGCCAATTACAGGGGCATCGGCTCAGCCATGAGTCATCATTACGCCTGCGCCTGTGGTACGACTTAAGATGTTTGTCTCTCAGCATTTGCCAAGGAGTGTGGGAAACCACGAAACCCTCACACTGAGAGCAGTTCGTCGGGTTGAAACCGAGGACTCCACGACTGATAGCTAAGCGTGCAAGCCAGTAGACTATCAGCCGGGCTAAATTAATGCATCAAAATCTGCGGTTCTCTTTTTTTGGAAAACCAACAAGTGCGTAATACATAATTTGGCTTTGATATATGCATTGCATATAGATGATGATCGTCTGCCTGTAATGGAAGGTATCAGAAATCTTGGTATCGTATTAGACCCTAACTTTCGTTTTAAACAGCAGGTATGGAAGTATATTCAACGGGCTTACAGTAACTTAAGGATATTATACCAACACAAGTCATCGATATATTAAGTTATTATTATGTAACTCTTTGATTCTCTCTCACTCCCTATATTGTTCCACAGTTTATGACATGTGTATTGATGTTAGGGACCAAAAGAAAATACAGCGGGTTCAAAACTCATGCGTTAGATTTATTTATATATTGTCAGAACTAATATCGATGCCTCTGCCTTATTTAATAATAATGAATTGCAGGTTAGATTAGAGTTGGTGTGGTCCAAGATTTATTACGACCACTTTTTTTTCCTGGAACACGCTAATTTTACCTTCTTTGAGAATGGCTTCTTTGTGTAACTGCTAGCTGTGGGGTTATTCACACCCATTACTAAAAACTTTGTCCTCGTCAGGGCTGTTGACCCAGCACATGATCTGGCGTTTCTTCTTCCTCTTGGATAAATCTACAAGTGGCATCATCGACCAGGCCTATGTTGCACATATGCCCATTTGGCCTACAATGATCCTTCAGCAGACCTACTATCATGTTGACAGTCTTCCTATCTTTACTCAGTGGATCTTTAGTAAATTCAGGCCTCTGTTCCTTTAGAAACTCCTTTGCCTATCTCTGTCCTGGGTAATTTTTGTCACCACTTTCTGGACTCATTATGCACCAATTCACTAATGCGTTTTCTAATTTGCGATTTGGTAAAGCCAAAAGAAGGACCAGTCCTAACGACTTGTTAGCCATTTAGCTCGACTAAGTCGACAGCGATAAGTCGTTAGCCATTATAACCTCGCCTGGCCAGATCGTCTGTTACCTCATTTCCCATCACGGCCGAGTGGCTAGGAACGCAGGCTAATGTTAATTTAGTTTGGGTGTACACCTCATTTAGGGCGCTTACACAGTCCCAAATCAGCTTAGAGTCTACACTGAACAGACTGTTAGACAAAATAGCTTTTACCTAGCTCGGTTAATTTTTCTATATCTCTGACACAATGGTGAATTGCAGCAACCTCAGCTTAGAACACCGTTGTGTCTTTGCTGAAGCTTACCGAAAGAGCCATCTTAGCTCCGACTCCGTAGTCCGTTTTAGAGCCGTCTGTATATCAGTTCGAGTCTGCTCTTGTATGTATGTATGTAATAGAAGGGTGGTGTTACACTGCAACCTAAAAGATCTATTGTGTCCCCTATTCTTGCTGCTTTACAGCTGGCCTTCCAATCCTATTCCTTTTAAAAAGTGTAGGATGTCAGAGGGCCCCAGTCTAGGTAAGTCTCCCTCTTCGATTTCACATGCACCCAGGTACAATGCCCTCGGGTTGCACAGTGCTACGCAGTTTGAGAGGAGGTGGATGGATGTTTCATCCTGTTCCCCACAAAATCTGCATTCAGAATCTTTTTCCAATCCAAGCTTACTCAGGTGTCCTTTCAGTCTACAATGGCCTGAAAGTATTCCTGTTAATATGCGAACATTGTTCTTACTCAGGTTGATGCATTCTGTAAACCTCTTCTGGTTATAAGTTCCCAGAAGAATTTTACTTTGCCTCATTCCCTGGAGATTTTCCCAATAACTGGATTTTCTCTGCTCCATTTCTATTTTTAGTTTCTTCAGTATTGTACTGCTACTTAACCCGCAAAAGGGTTCAGGCCCTACGAAAGGCATTCCAGCCCCTTTTTTGCGAGGTTATCCGTTATTTCGTTTCCTTCCACTCCTGTGTGACCCGGAACCCACAGGAGGGTTACTTTATTTCTTTTGCCTAGCTCATTTAGTTTCCCTAGGCATTCCCAGACCATCTTGGAGCTGATTTCATATGAGTTCAGCGCCTTGATGGCTGCTTGACTATCAGACACGATGATAATCTCCTGCTTCCGATAGTTCCTATCCATAATGAACTGAACACATCTTCCAATAGCGTGTATTTCCGCCTGAAATATACTTGGGTATTTTCCCAAGCTTTCGAAATATGTAGTTCTAGGCCCATATATTCCTATTCCAGTTCCTTCTGCCGTTTTGGAGCCATCAGTGTACCATTTGATGGCATTTCTATTCAAGTTCAAGATGGTGTTATGATCCCACTCGCTCCTGTTACTTAGCTTTATGGTAAATTCTTTCACAAAGCTAAATTTTTTTAACATATCATCCCGGGGCATATCCCAGGTTTGATCACCGTCAGGAGATTGAGGCCTATGCCTAATCATTCCTGTCTGCTCTTACTGGAGTTCCTGTCTCCTAGTCCTTCTTATCTCATATTATAACCTGATCTTTTCTATAATTTTTGAACCATAGCATTCCCAAAAGGGGTGCCTCTTTAAGTTTATAGTTTTTGATGATCAGCTCCGTGTGATTTACTTATTTTACTTACAAGATATGTAACTGAGTTAGTGAATATTTGTGTTAGAATAATTTACCGAGCCCTAACTAATAATTTCGGCGAGAACGGTATTATTATGCACTATTCAAAGATTTCTATAACTTTAATTATCTTTAATTTATCTTCAAGCAGTAATTTGGACTTTGGGAAAAAAAAACTTACGTTTCCTTCATTAGAAGGAAAAAACGCTTTTATAATTTTGCGTCGTTACCTTTAATGGAATTATACTTCATGATTAAACAATTCAAACTCCAACCCATCAGACATTTGTTAAAAATATGTTAGTCATTAAATATCTATATATGTAGCTTCGGTTCCATTTTTTTTTTTTAGAGGGACATGTAGATCTTAATCATTGTATCGATATGGTTCACAAAACATATTATCTAATTTTACTTGAACAATTTCGCATCACTATTACATTAATTATAAAGATTACCGAGTTTGAAAATTGCCGCTGTCTTTTATTTTTAAGAAATTAGTCCAACTGATTAAACATCATTTAAATACGCGATGCGTTTTCAGCTTCGAAATTAAACATTCATAGCAATAATTTAAATTATCCCCAAGTTTAAGACAATTGCGATTATGAACGAATGCTGCAGGTTAAGTGCCAAAAGGTCGTTTTATCAATCATCCTGATATCAGTCTATTATCAAAATCCGGACGATCTATTTCTTCTGAGAACTTAAAACTGTACAACTATGAACTTTCTACGAAATCTAAATTATTTCAAGTGTTTTTTATCGCACGTAACGATTATATTTATAGAACAGTAAAATTCTATCAATTATGTTTCACAAACTCGCCTTTTTGCAATTTAATGTAATGTAGCTTTCAAAATTATACTTTAAATTAGGAACAAACATGTAAATTATTTAATGTACTTTTAAAGGGATTCGTAGGAGATTGGCCACCAAGGGTTAATAACTTAGAAATTATGTTTTTTCTTTTTTTTCTTGAGGTGCGGCTTTTTTTTTAAAATGAACTAAATTTTTTTAGAAATTAAAACATTCTTTGACGTTTCGACATTTTTTTTTATTATTGTCTTCTTCAGAAATTATTTATTACAATTCAATTTTTTATACACATTTACAGACAACACAAAACATTTTAAAAATTACTTTAAAATTTACATTTTTCTAACCATTACAAACAAGGTTATTTGTCACGTACAATATTATTATGTGTGAAGCATACTAAATTTAAAGTGCCTGGGGCATAATTTTACATTAAAGGCTGAGAACAATTCCATCAAAATAACTTAGAAATTAGCATCTTAGATGTCGAAAGTAGATTTGAATGAAGCTTTCGTAAACGCCAGCTAATGTTGTAAATCACTGCTATTCGTGTATGCGAGACTCCACCATTAGGTTGTCAAATGTGACCTTAAAAATTTGACGATTTTCAATTTTTCACTATTCACACTGTTGCTATATTTAAGTGAAACAAAAAAAAATACATTGCCAAATTTGTTTTCTTTGGATATACACTCACTGACATTAGAAGGAATAATTTGTTCAAGTTGATTTTTGGGAAATGTGATAGTCTTACATCAAAAATGAAACGATAATATTTGTAAGAAATTTTATTAACATGTAATACGAAAAAAAAAGTGTGTTTGGCGCCCCCCCTAGCTGAGTACACCCCTGTACACGTCTAGGCATCCACAAAATGAGATGGTCAATATCTGCTTGTGGCACCTCGGTTCAAGTAACATGAACTTCGTGGATTAACTATACCAGAGTATGTGGAGGATGATGCAAAGAGCACAGCCTCTTGCCTATGATATCCCACACGTGTAATGGGATTTAAATCTGATGAAAGGGGTGATCGCGGCAAAACATTAACGCCTGCATCTTGGAGAAACTCCTTAGTTCGTCGAGTAATATGGGAACGTGCGTCGTCTTGTTGAAAAAGGACGTGTGGACGACCATCTAGATGAGATAGTAAAGTGGTTTGTAGGACATTAACATAAGACGCAGCTGTTATACTGCCTCGAATAAAGAGAAGTGGTGATCGACTACCATACGCAATAGTTCCCCAAACTATTCACATGCGAGTTTGTCTGGTGGATCTACACAGCGGACCGATTTGTCATCACTACACACTTGCGGATCTGCTCGTCGAAAATAGAGATTTTCTCTTAAATTTAAAGATAGTTCATCTAAAACTTCACCAAACTCATTTTCTAAAGATTGTAAATATTTAGCCGCACTCAAATTCTCTCAAAAGAAAAATGGCCTCACGATGTGAGTATTTATTATACCACACCAAGCGTGAACTTTAAACGAATATTGGTTTTTTACATTCGAATATAAAATTCGGATTGTGATCAGCCCACTACTTGCAATTATTTTGAAGGTTGTCTCATCTGTAAATAATATTCGCTTTTCAAAATATACATCATCCTCCTTCATGCCCTGGGAACCGTAAGCAAAATTCCATCCTAGCATGTAGATCTCGTTCTTGAAGAATATGAATAAATTAAGATTTGTACCGCAAGTACTTGTTATTCTTCAACATTCTTCTAATTGATTTTTCAGAAATATCGACTTCTTCTATTTCCGACAATGGCATGGTAGGAAATTCAGATGCAGATACTAAAACATTCAAACTACTTTCTGTTGCACACACTTTTGCGATGCGATTGTTTGCATTTATTTCTCACCGAACCAGTTTGCTTATTTTTTTCATAATTCTTAAAACAGTGGAATTATGTGCATTGCTTTTATGCCTATTGTTAAAAATATTTTGCTGTTTTGCGATAGGTATGATAATTTTCGCCATGTATCATAACTATTTCTATTTTTTCTTTTAAAGATCACTGTTCAGCATTCATCATTTCGACAGCAAAACTAAATGTCTCAATGACAGTTATTTAATTTACTTGTTTGTCATGTACTCATTACTACTTTGATTTTTACAATATGTGATTCTGAACTCTAAGAAAATAATGGATGTACGTACATACATACGTGCCCAATTTTTTTATAGTTCCAGTATAGGTATGGCATTAATAAAGAAGCATTTGGTAATATTTTGAAAAAAAAAGCCATTGAAAAGTTGGTCTATGTTGTAATTATTTTGTATTATTGAAAACAAATCAAGGTGTGCAGCAAAAATAATAATCCCATTTTAAAGTTTTCCTTTTCAAGGCTATAAAAAAACTTAAAGTAACTAATTTGGCATAGCATGCATGATTTTCTTTCATAAATTATACACAAAATAGGATATGATTGCTGTATGATCTCAATAATTTTTGTGTACAGGGTAATTTTGAAAAAAAAACGATTAAATCTCATTTTTTGCTAAAATTAAGCGAAACTATATTTGGATAAAGCTTTGAATTTAGCGTACTTTCATATTTTTGACCTTCCCTCGTATACAATTAAATTTTCGGGAGATTTTATGAGTGTTATTTTAGTTTCAAGACATGCAGAAGTAATTTGTAAGAAAAAACATTTACTAAATTCAAAGACAAAAAAATTTCCCATATGCTGCGCACTTTCTGCCGGTCACTGTATATGCAATTTGCTATACACACACGAATTTCAGCTGTCCAGTTGTGCAGTTTGTTGTCAAGTGTCACCATGGCTAATAAGAATGGGAAAGGGAATAGGGATAGGGAATAGAGAAAGGGAATAGGGAAAAGGAATAGGGATAGGAAATAGGGAAAGAGAATAGGGTAAGAGAATTGGGAAAAGGAATATGGGAAGAGATTAGGAGAAGGAATAGGGAAAGGGAATAGGGATAGAGAAAATGAATAGGGGAGGGAATGGGAAAGGGAATAGAAAAAAAGATATGGGGAAAAGGGTATAAGGAAAAAATTTAAAAATAAACAAATATAAAAGAGTTTGAAAAATTGGAAAAACATTAATAGAAAACCTAACACAAATATTGAAACATACACGACTCAGAGTAAAAACAAAAGAAAGCTACCTAAAGCGCATTGCACATTCTAAAAGTGGAATATTATTGAGTGAATAGACCGACTTACAAAAATAATACTCTTGAACACTGTTCCCAACTTTTAAGCATAGAATTTCCCACGAGAATTATCAAAATTTCCCTTTTTTTAAAGAAAATTCCCACGAATGCGCAAAACCATGGTACCAATATACAAGATATGGATCTTGCGCATCTCCTGATGACGCGGTTGGGATCCAGTCCTACCAATAAAATAAACCAGTGAGCTGTTATAGGCGTAGCATTCTATTGAAGTAATAAAACAAATAAAACTTCATAAAATTACGCATTACCAAATAAATAGAAATGGACAAATATAAATAATAAATCCACATGTAAATGGAGTATACATTCAAAGTGTTTTAAATCACAATTGAATCTTAATTTTCAACGAAAATATTATAGAATAACGTGAACACACGTTGATGATGCGATGGGAGTAGCTGCGCGACCTTAAGCGTATTTGGGACTTCGGAAGAGCATAGCCTGTATATTTGTACCTGGTGAATACGTCTTATTTTAAGATATCACAACGTTGCTAAAAAAAAAATTCCACGAACACCATGCTATTTTCCTTTTTCCTTTCGACTTCAAAACTTCCCAAGAATCGGGAAATTTCCCACAAGTTAGCAACACTGCTTTGAAGGAGCGCATTCTAGGAGAATGGCCGACTTCTAGTATAATAAAATAAAACTTTCCCAAAACCTTTTGTTGTCTGCGAAAGACATTTTGTTAACTTTATCTTCAACTTAACCTCTCAAAAATCGTATTGTTACCCCGTACTTGCGCGTACTCCTGATAACATCATGACAACATATACCGGACAGATTTGATTTTACATATTCACTAGTATTCAGGTTCGGATATATTCGGTCCGCTCTCCGTACGCTCGTCGTCTTTGACGACAAACAGCGAGCAAGATAAATACAGCAAGTATGGATTTGTACCACAGACGTGTCCGCTATACAAATCCGCCAGACAAATTCACATGTGAATAGGCCCCTTAACATTCGTAGACACTCAAAGATCAAAGATTCCCATTCTTACGATAGCTTGGTTTAAATATAGTTATTCTGATGCTACAAAATCCAGTTGAACAAATTATTCCTTCTCAAAATGTCATTGAGTCAGATCTTTTTTTGATTAGCTTCATCTGATTGTTTCAACACAATTTTCCTTGAAGAACCGTTGAATCATCTGCCCTTGCTATTTTTAAAGTGTTATTGCGTATAAGCTATTTGTTTTAAATTTGCCCCAATACTAAATAGCATGGGTCCAAGTATTGTCCCTAAAGAACCCCTTATTTTCAGATTTCTAAATCGAATCTAAAATTATTCCATTGAATAAGCTGTGCTGTATTACTGTGGTAGATAATTCGATGATGAAATTATAATAATGACTCATTCGTTAACATCTAGGTAAGTAAGTATCTGTGAAAAACAAAAACGTAGAGATAAACGTATATATCAAGATGCTTTAATAGGGCCGATTAGGTGATTGATGTAATCATTCTAAATTAGCAATTGAGAATATAAATGTATATATATATATATATATTGATTCCAAGGAAAAATCAGTCATGGCATAAACGTTTTTATTGATAGCATTAACGCAACAAAACAAGTATTTTAAAACTACAGCTCTATATATTTCTATATTGGATAATCTATTTCCTTAGATGCCCATATCTTTCAAATAAATTGATGGCCCCTAATTCCAATAATTATCGATAAAGTGTAGGAATTTCTTGAGATAAAGGTTTATCTACCTATAGGATCCACATGGCATTGTGGATCTGACTTGTGTGAAGAACATGACGATTTAAACAGGAATTTTAGTATTTTATCCTTTACTGATGTTAATAAAATAAAAGAAAATGGACATATTTGTATTATAGGATCTTATCTTATCAGAAATAATTAAATAAAATGAGGAAAAAATTAAAATAAAACATCTAGGTTGACATAATATTTGTTTTGCTTGATGGTTCTATACAATACCATTTTGTAGTAATCCAGTGGGGAAAATCGTTTGCAGTTTGCCATTTATTGATTGTAGGCAGGTGTACATTAGTACGAATTATTACTTTCTATTAATTTTGGTCAGAAGCAATCACATTCGAAGCGGATTGTAAGAGGATTTAAGATAAACGAAATGATAAAGGGATTGATGATACATCGATGAAAAGACACGAAGCACAATAAAGCAGAATACACTGCGAAAGGAACAAATGCAATATAAAGACTAGAAGAACAAATACAAAAGGAATTCTAAGTCGTTAGATAATCTATACAGCGTCAGAAACTTTTACATCGGAAAAGTGTACAAATTAGAATATGAATTGGTGTTTGAGCTTTTTCCATCGTAAGTTTATTTGTTTAGATCCGGCATTTCGTCAGTATTTCTTGTGTCATGATCGGGTAATCATAGAATATATATATAGGCAGTAGAACATCTACCGAAATTGGGGATCTAAACAATCCAACAGACGATAGAGACGGTCTAATACAGCAACTACCAGCTCATATTCTAGTAATCCATCATCCAGAATGTGTTATATGTTCAAATTACTTGAGGGTGAGAACGAATTAGCTGGTGACTGGACGTATTAGCGTAATTTTTGCAAAAAGTATTAAGTATTGTAAAAAAAACCATTTGTTTTGTATATATATATAATCATATTACCCTTATACCATTAAGGTGTCGGGTCTACATTTATTTTTCGAACACAAATTGATTCCATTTCTTCCTATCTTTTGCTAGGATTGTTGCTTCTTGCCATGTTTTTCCCCTAGCTCGTAGTATTCTTCCAATTGCGTCATTCCAGGTCTGCTTCTGTCTTCCTTTTTTTTCTTTTGATTTGTATTCTTGCTTCGTACACTTTCTTCACTTGTCTGTTACTGTCCATTCGTTGTATATGTCCCCACCAACTCAGTTGTCCTTCTTCAATAAATTCCAGTACTGGTTGTATCCCTAATTCTGCTCGTATTTGTATGTTTCTAATTCTATCTTTCCGGGTTACGCCTACCACTCGTCTGAAATATTTCATTTCGGCAGCTTATATTTTACTTTTTTGTTTGTTTGTAAGGGCCCAAGACTCACATCCATAAGTTAAAACTGACCGATATATTGTGTTAAAAATCTTTATTTTTGTTTGCTTAGAAATTTCTTTTTTATTAATAAATTTTTGGTTCATTGCGTAGTATAACTTGATTGTTTTGTCAATTCTCTCATTTATTTCTGCTTCTTGTTTTCCTGTTTCTTCTAATGTTACTCCTAGATATTTAAATTCCTTAACTTGCTCTATTTTAGTATTATTTATTTCAATTTTAGTTTCAAATTTTCTTGTAGTTGTCTTTCACTATCGGCCATTATTACTACATCGTCTGCAAAGATTCCGTTAGTTATTTCAATTCTCTGTAAATTCTTGTGGGCCACAAACACTTTATTGACTTTTTGTTCGCATGTTTTTATGATGGTATCCATATGTATATTGAATAACGTTGGACTTAGTCCATCTCCTTGTCTTAGTCCCATGTCAGTCTTGAACCCTTCCGACTTCATGTTGTTTTTGATCACATAATTTATGTTAGTGTCGTATAAGTTTTTTATAATTCTTATTATTTGTTGTGTACACCCTTTTCTTTTAATCCTGACCATACTTTTGTTCTCGCAACTTTATCAAATGCTTTCTCTAGATTAATGAAAGCTAAGTAGAGGTTTTTGTTTCGTTGATGTTGTTTTTCTATTAGTTGTTTCAGTGTAAAAATGTGATCTTGGGTACTCCTTCCAGCTCGAAATCCACTTTGTGCTTCTGATAGTTGACGTTCAATTATCGGCGTTAGTCTATTGTTGATCAGTTGTTCGTATATCTTTACAATTGTGTTCAGTAAAGTTATGCCTCTGTAGTTGTTACAATTTTTCTTATCTTCCTTTTTATATATGGGAGTTATCAGTGCTGCTCCACATCCCTCTGGTATTTTTTCTTCGCACCACGCCTTATTTAGTATTTCCAACAGTGCTGTCATACCTGTTCCTCCTAAGTTCTTTATCATTTCTGCCGTGATTTTGTCATTTCCGGGTGCCTTTCCATTTTTCATTCTTTTTATTACGTGCATCAACTCCTCCATGTTTAGTTTTTCAATTTTTGGTTCGCCCTCTTGATCTTGCTTCTCGGGTACTCCTTTGGTCTCGTTGTCTTCAGTAGTTTGTATTTTATGTTCTAATAATTCTTGAAAATATTCTTTTCATCTATGCATAACATCTAATTCGTCTGTTAATATCTCTTGTCTTTTGTTCTTTAATATATATCTCTTGTACCGGTTTTTCTGTTCTAAAAGATTTTAAAACTTTATAAAGTAGTTTCTGATTTTCTGAACTATTCTTTTCCATTCTTTTTCCGAATTCTGTCCATGACCTTTTTTTCGCTTTTATCACTAAAATTTTAACTTTGTTTCTTTGGTTCTTATATATTTCATGTTGTTCTGGGGTATTGTTTGTGAGATATTTTTTCCATTCGTTTTTCTTCTTTTTGACTTCTTCTTTAATTTCATTGGTCCACCATGCTGTTTGCTTTCTTTGGTTATCTGTTTTGTATATTCCACATGTTTCTCTTGCTGTATCGATTATTATATATTTTAAAATTTTCTAATCCCTGTTGAATATCAGCCTGTTTTATATCTTCCAGTTTGTTTTGTATTTTTGAGTTTGTTCTTTGTTGATATTTAGCAGCTATATATCTGTTTCTAAGTGCATATACTTTTATTGTGTCGTGTCTTTCTTTTCGGGGTTTTGATCTATTATTAATTTCTAGGTTACTACTTTTTATTCTGGCCATAAGTAAATAGTGATCACTATATATTTCAGCTCCCCTTTTGACTTTTACATCTAATATATTTTTTCTTTCTTCCTTATGCACTAATACATAGTCTATTATTGATTTTTCTGCTCTACTTAGTTGCACTCTAGTGTATTTGTGTATTTGCTTATGCTCGTAGAATGAGTTTGTAATTATCATGTTTTGTAATTCGCAGAATTCCAATAGTCTTAATCCATTGTCATTTCGGAAATCTTCTCCATGATTTCCTATTATTGTTTTATATTCGTTGTCTTTTTCCCCCACTCTACCATTAAAATCCCCCATAATGTATAACGTTCCTTTCGCTTCTTCTGTTAATTTTGTTAAATCTTCCCAAAACTTATCTTTTTCATCTCCCTTTTCATTTTCATCCGGTCCATATACTGATATTATTGTTCTAATATTTCCTATTTTATTTCTTAGTTCTACTGAGAGTATCCTTTCAGAGACAGCCTTATTTTGTATTATTATTAATTCCTCGCATTAACTAATCACTTCATAATGCAAATCTAGAAGCATGAAAAAATTTCGTAATTAATTATCCATTATTTTACCACTTCTTCTTCTTTTTTTGACATTTTATTCCTGACATTATTTATTACAAAATAAAAACAATTCAACTAAATGAGGTTATCACACTTATATCTGAGCGTTTATAATACGGATTAGATAAAGGATTTGCCAATATAAATTTGACAAAATTTTGTTAATAAATAACACAATAAATAAATAAAAAAAGTCCAATAAACTCACGCATTTACGAAACCTCTACAGATAAGCCACTTCTGTCATGATTGAAATGTTTAACTCGTTCGAGTATTGCACATTTTTACGTCAACGGAATGAAACGAATATAACTTTACTTTTCATCGAATCTGTTTTTTTCTCACAATTTCCTGCATTATTCACTTGTTTACTTCGAAAATAATCTCTAGTTAATAAATAATCCCTGCGATCTGTATTTTTATCTATAACATCTAAATATGTCAATAACGGATTTAAAGATGTTAATACGTTGTTTTTCGATGGTGACTCTCTGCTTTTGTATATCCCGTATAAGATCATATGCATGGTTTCATTATTATATTAGAAAAAAATGCAATAATGGTATCCTGAAGGATCCTTTAAAAATTACGCAATATGCCAAAGAAAGAAATAAAAAAAATATCGTATTTTAAGTTCGACCTTAGGAGATAACTTATAAGGGAGCTTAACGAATTATAAATCGAAAATTCTACTACTTGGTATGTGTTTCTTGAACCAAATTCTGATAGCACGCCTTATTTCTCCAATGTAAACGTTATCATAGTCACTACTCAAGTTTTCGTTATGGAAAATTTGAATCATCCAGTATTGCACAACCTAAAAACGAAATCGAATTTTAAAACGAGAGGACTTATACCCATATCACTATCATAGGGGGCACTGTTTGGGTGGCCCTAATCGATGACTTATTGATTGGTCCTGTCGTTCTTCCTGGAAGTTAAATACGGACAATTACCTTCAATTTCTTATTGATGAACTGCTAGGTCTTTTAGATGATGTCCCACTGAATGTTCGACGAGACATGTGGTTTCACATGGATGGGGCACCTCCACATTTCGGAATTGCTGTCCGAAATTGGGTTAACGTCAATTACCCAGGATGGATTGGTCGAGGTGGTCCTGTTGCATGGCCACCCAGATCACCCGATCTTAATCCCCTTGACTTTTATTTATGAGGGTACATGGAAAATTTAGTCTACGCGCAAGTTTTAAACACACGAGAAAGTTGTTGGATTGTATTCATCTGGCTGCCGGGCAAATCCGACAAAACAAGCATAAAATTCGGATAAGTACTTCTTCTATTGACTTACGGGCACAAGCCTGCATTCAACAAGGAAGTGGACATTTTTAAAATATTATTAATTGAACTTTTTTAAATAAAATCAGTTTGTATTGAATTTAGGATTACATTTTTTTTCATGATCTGGCAATCACATTGATAGAGCTGTAACTTTGAAACAAATGAAAATGGATATACAAGTTTTGCGTTTTTGTTACTTGAAATAAAATCTACTTTACAACTCCCAAAATTTGAACAGTACGATACGGGATACTTGTATATATACATGCTATGCTTTCAAACACTTTCCTAATAGGCCATGCTATTTTTTAGTCGATGGTCATAGTGCTGCACGCACTAATTACTTTGGCAGTTTGTATGTCACCAAAATGTGTGCAAAAAGTATTTTAAAAGGCATATATTTATTATAAGTTAAAAAGATTATAGTATTAAAGGTGATACTGAAAATATTGCCCATTATTTTGAAAACAAAGTCGAACTGTACATTTCACGTCCTCAAAACCACTTACGAGGAGTTGTAGGGTATTCGGTACCCGAATGTGTAATAGCATAGACAAAAACTTTTCCATTCTGTAATATCTGGTTTTAAAAATAGTATTCTTTAAATATGGGAAAATAAATTAATCTAGAATTGTCAAGTCCGGAGATCTTGCTGCAAAATTAATAAATCTTGTATCGAAATATTGTTCCAAGAAAGCTATTGTTTGTCGGGATATGTGTGCCGGATGCAATAAATTTTCCTGTAAGTTCGTCACCATCAGAGATAAGGTGCACTAGAGATAATTAACTTGACGATAAAAAGTTGCTACTCCTGAGCAATGTGGTGGGGATCGATCTCGAAAGGTTCTGGTATCAATGCATAGACGGGGCTCGCGTCACTAAGAGCGCGAAATTTGAATTAATATCTTACTGTTTTCCTCATATAAATTATTGTTTGAAAACTGAATGCATTATTATGACAAGTGTACATTCTATGAAAACACATGATAAATTATGGCAGTAATATAATCAATAATATCAATTTGTAAACGTATAAAGGTATTTTTGGAAATAAACATATATTTCGCAGAGAAAAGGCGTTGTAATTTTTTTTATAATTTTATAAAAAAAGGTGAATTAACATTAAATAATAATAATAATAATAATATATTGTCTTTATTGGATGGCTTTACATTACTAACAAGGGAACACCGGCGGGTGTCCCCCTCCGATTTCGATGAAACTTAACAGATCGAAAGAGTATCTTAAAATAAGAGACACGTATTTCTTTTTATCGGCGTATCTGCACGATTTTGGGGTACAGCCCCCTCCAAAGTTTGGACGATTTTTAAATTTTTGCAAATATTTCCTAAATTATAACAGATATTAAATTTTCTTCTTAAATAATTTGCAGCATATTGCATGGCCCTAAGGGTGGTGTCGTCCGTATTCGCAAAAAGTTAATAACGGGGGACGGGGTACCCCGTACCCCCATTTTTTAAAAAAAATTTCTTTTTCTTATTCATCAAAAAAAGGCCGATTTTACATAGAATACGATGATGTATAACAAGTTTAGAAAATTAATAATTGTAAAAATAGAAAAATAATAATAAAGCTTCAAAATTAATAAACTTGCCTATTGATATACATCAAATGAACTATAACAGAAAGAAGTTTTTATCCTTAACATAATTTCCAGCATAATACATGGTATCAAGGTAGATATCTTCATAAAAAGCTAATAACGGGGGACGGGGTACCCCATACCACCGCATTTTTTTAATAATAAGTTTATTCATTATAAATTAAAAAAGATTGCTTTTACATAGAAAACGGTGATCTATAATAAATTTAGAAAATTAATAATAGTAATAATAATAAATAAAAGAAATAATATTATTAAGTTGCAATCCCTAACCCATAATCAGTTTTCTTCCCCAAGATTTTTCGACGTATTCAAGTACTCGTGGTATAAGAGTGGATACGTTGAGGAAAGACCTGGGCCCTTTAAAAATCCTGTAGAGTTTTGTTTTAACAAAGATGCGCAGTTTACACCCTTGTGTAGTATTTGCAATAAACCAGCTATTGTGCGGTGTTTCATGGTGCAAACAAAATCGTGTTTAAACACTTTTACACAGACTATCACTACTGTAATACTTACACAGCTTAATTACTGTATGTATATTAAATCTTGTTCGCTATTGCAATACATATATACCAATAATCGCATTACAGTATGTCATGTATTTAACATTTATAAGCATTATAATGTTTTTCTAATTCTGTTCTATTGTTTCCGAAATGTTATAATCGTTACAAACACATTAGTTATATCTATGCTCCATTGAATACTTACATTGTACACCTACATTGCAGGAAAAACTTGAAATAAATTAAAAAATATATATGTATGTATTATTTAATCCTTCGTCCTGTGTAGCAAATTTGTTTATATATACGCACTAAAGGATTATGGTATTCTAAAAATGAATAACATTTTATTAAGGAAATATATAAAACGCAGTCACTAACTGCAATTGATAAAACGATTTATATTGCTACCACCGATAAAAGTTTCGTATAGTATATAGTATAAGTTAGTAGGCATAGAAAGGTTTGACCATAGCTTGTCGAGTAGATACAATTCTAAATTAAGAAATATTTAAGTAAGGAGAGCAGCGGAGTAACGATAACAAATAATTGTTGTTAATGTACTATATTATTATTATTATTACAATTATTTTTATTATTAATCCTCCAAATTTATTACCATTGTTTTCTATGTAAAAGCGATCTTTTTTTGATGAATAATGAATAAAGTTATTATTAAAATAATGCGGGGGTATGGGGTACCCCGTCCCCCGTTATTAACTTTTATGAAGATATCTACCTTGAGACCATGTATATAGCTGGAAATTATGTTAAGGATAAAAACTTATTTCTCTTATAGTTCATTTGATTTATATCAATAGACAAGTTTATTAATTTTGAAGCTTATTATTATTTTTCTATTTTTACAATTATTAATTTTCTAAACTTGTTATACATCATCGTATTCTATGTAAAATCGGCCTTCTTTTGATGAATAAGAAAAAGAAAAAATTAAAAAAAATGGGGGTACGGGTACCCCGTCCCGTTATTAATTTTGCGAATACGGACGACACACCACCTTAGGGCCATCAATATGCTGCAAATTATGTTAAGAGAAAATTTAATATCTGTTATAATTTAGGAAATATTTGCAAAAATTGAAAAATTGTCCAAACTTTGGAGGGGGCTGTACCCAAAAATCGTGCGGATACGCCGATAAAAAAAAATACGTGTCTCTTATTTTAAGGTACTCTTTCGGTCTGTTAAGTTTCATCGAAATCGGAGGGGGACACCCGCCGGTGTTCCCTGTAGTAATAATCGTTTATAACATAAAACATGAATTCGATGTAGGAAGAACTTAACAGTAATTAGAATAAACACAATTAAATAAATATACACCCACCTCCACAATAGAAATATCCAGAAGAAACAAGAAGAAAGCAAGCCACTATTAGTATTTAAAAGAACCAATCACAAGGCGAGGTTCAGAAAAGAATTCTGCTTTTCAACCCGACCTGGATTTTAATTAGATTTTGTACATTATTGTAACTGCCTAATGTAAACAAAGCATAAAAAATATTTATGAAGCATGAACTATTACCTGCCAGTTTCTAGTGGGAACCAAAATAATTTTGCAGAAGTGGATACTGCGTCACAAATTAAGCACTTTATGAATAAAATCTTAAATCGGATGAAAATAACAGGCCAAAATGTATTATTTTCAGTCAGCGTATTAAATAATCACTTAAATAGCGTACAATACCTAAATAACTATTTCATGACTTCACGAAAATATATTTTTGTGAACCTGTCATTTAAAATACGTAGCATTTAATTTTCTAAATCTCAGTATGATACTTCAGTTAACTAGGGATGAGTAGAAGGAAATAATCATTGTTGTTGTAGAATAACAAGTTTTTTTTAAAAGAGGTGCTACTTATAAATGAAATTAAATAAATTTATTGAAATGGTTAAGAAATACAAGCGATTTTGCAACCTAAAATAAATGATAATTGTGGTGGCATACTTGCGCCTGAATTTTATGCAATCTTACTAACATATTTTTTGAATTCCTTTCCTTATATGTAGGCAACTTTATGCATGTTGACTCTAGCGCCTCTGAGCATTGATACCTAAACTACTTCCCCTCCGGAGAGAAAAGCGTCACGATTTGTCTAATTCAAGTTGTCGAAGGGATGGTCATCATGAAGTTCATTGATAAACGGTTGTAATAATTCCTTTTGATATCTTTCAGCAGTTATAGTTAGATTGGTTAAAAAATGTTGGTCCACTGATTCATTTTCTTGAAACTGCCAAATGCCATTTTTGCGGACGTAATGAAGTTTCTACGAATTCGTAAGAGATTTCTGCCCACCAAATCCTCATATTTTGCTTATTTAAATAACCAGAAGGGTGAGACTAAGCCTAATGAAAAAGCATTTATCGAGAACATTGTCATTAATTATGTTCTGTAAAAACCATTGATAGCATTGTGTTCTCATATCGAAATCTAGCCGCGTAAGTTCATAAACTACTTCAATTTTATACGGTAATAACTTTTAAGTACTTTTTTAAAACGGTATGGCAAGGCACTGACAAATGAACTTGAAGGAAGCTTCGAAATTCGACGTCGAATATCCCCGAAGCAATTTGCGGTTTGTTTTTTAGGCGCACCACCGCTAGGTTTACGAGTTACTGCCACGATTGCATGAAATTTGTCAATGCAACAAGCATAAGTAATTGCTAGATTAGGAAACTGTTGCTGAAAATCCTGCATTCACTGATTAATGGAATAAACCGATTCTCCATTATCTAATTTTCGACCAGTTGTAATATAACTTTTGATAATAAACGTTTTGTGTTGTAATTCTAACATGTTGTAATAAAATAATACAATCAAATGAAACCGTTTTTAATTTTGGTATGTTACTTGGTACTGAGCTGTCAATTTGGAGTACAATTTAAAATTGGTGCAGTGTCGCCAATCTCACTAAAGAATTTGCTTAAATAACAGCCTACTCTAATCAGGAAAGTATATGAAAGCATGGTCTATGAAAAAACATTCAAATAACTTATTGAATCGGGAAGTTGCACCTCTTCACCAGTCAATATTGATAAATTTACGGGGTTAAGATGGGTTACATTCGTCACTAACTCTTGGTATTTCGAAAGGTCAAGTAGAGTAGTCACAATTTAAGAAATACATATTACGTCATATCCGTTTTGGGCGCTGGAGTCGTCGGATGAGTCCATTATGCCAGCTATAGGGGTGTTTGAATTCAGCGGCGTCTTCAGTCGAGAATTTCGCATCTGTCAAAATTCAAATTAGTGTCTGTCTCTGAATTTGTGGGAGTTGATCGCTTTTTTACGCAGCCGCTTAATCATGGTGCATGCTGGTGGTAAAATGGGCTTCATAGATAACGGATTACTTATGTTTTGATCAGGTATTTAGTAATGTATTGTATGTAGAAGTTATTATATTAATGGATGAAAACTTCGTTATTCATCTAATATTATGGTACTCCTTGAATGTATTATAGTTTATTATGTAATCATTAATATTTTTGTTCTCAAATGCTCTGAAAAGCAAGAATTATGATATTTCTAAGATGAAAGCACCATTAAATCTTTGTTTTTTTTTTTTCTTTAAAGGTACAAAATCACGGGACTATCACGATGATATGAATGCGACAAATTTTAACATGGGTGACAAAACAATTGTGCCTAATCTTCCACTAGAAGTGTTTGTGATAGTGGACAATTGCGTCTTATCATAATGTAAAACTTCATTATGACCCAACTTCTGGAACAAAAAGGCTGAAATGATCGGAGTGGTTGACGGCAAGGAATATATTCTTTGATTCTAGCTTTACAAAACCAGAGCTTTATGACTAATAAAGCAAAATAAAAATGAAACGCACAATTTAAATTAGATAAGTTACTAGCACCTTCATGGGCATAGTGTTCTAAGGCTGCCACGTACCATCCCGAAATTAAACCCTATTGAGAAAATATGGGCTATTGTAAAAACTGGGTCTCTGCAAGAAATGTTACTTTTAAGTTAGCCGATGTGGAGGGCATTAGCTAGAAACAAATTTGCTTCTATAACTCGTGAAGAATGGGAATCTGTTTGTAACTACGTTGATTAAAGTTGTAGAAGACTATTTGGAAACGGAGCACCTGTTGGATATGATAACAGATGAGGTGGTATTTGTTGTGAACACTGGCGAATCAGAAACTGATGAAGATTTTTATGATGATGACGAGTATGACGATGATGCTGAGAATAGTGTCGTGATCTTTAACTCTTAAAGGCAACCCCTTAGTTTTATTTTTTACTGTAAAATATAGTTTATTGTTTCTTAATCTAGTGCTATAGTATTTTAGAAAGGACTTGTGTATTTGATTATAATATTTCACCATATAGTATCGTTCATTGTACTTTGTATTTCATATTTTCCTGAATAAATGACGATGGTTATTTTGGTGCCTTTATTGTTTTTGACCTAAACAATAAATACTAATTTATTTAAAATTAAATAATTTTAAGCACAAAATTAAATGTTTTATTTTTTACCTTCTTAGTGCATGTTCATGTATCTAAAAACATTCTTTGTTCATTGAAATTACGATGTATTATAATTATTATTTAATTTCTATTAACCCAATATTTTTACGAACGGTTTCCAAAATATTGACGCCTACCAATAACTAATTTAATAATATATTAATTATTCAACATTCTATTACATATTAATTTGATTTGCTTATTTTTCTGTAGTAACTTCTGTTACTGGCGTGCATTTTCTCTCAAGCACTCTGTCAATTTAAATCACCCTCGCCACTGATAGCTTCAGTTCACGTATTATACGTTGACATTATGATGACGTAATATGTATTTCTTATATTGAGACTACTCTAGGCACAGAAGAGTATTTGTAAATATGTTCTTTTTTCTTAGACAAAGCGTTGCATGTTTAGGTATTTTTTTTTTTTTATTTTTCTTAATTCAGTCGGCCGAAACAATTGTCCGGATTTAATTAATCTTGTATAGCAGAGTGATCATATATTTTATGTGTATAGAATAATTAGTATATAATTTTTGCATTATTTTGTATACACCCTGTATAATGAACATATAACTGGAAACATATAATACGTGCACACATTCGAAATTGTATGAAAACAAAATCGTTATTGAGGATACCGTTCGGTTATTGATCAGATATAAGCGGACGATATTTGAGTGGGTATGTGTACATACTACATTTTATAGTTCGGTAAATGAACATTTTATCGCGGGCTATATTTTGATTTGATGCTTTACGCCATAGAAACACAAATTAAACAAACAATTACCAAACTTGTGATGATGTTTAATAAATCTAGCTTTAGATAGAATGTTAGTGTAAGCAATAGTAAAAGATATAGCAGATTTAGGAATTTTGAATTATTACCGATAGGAATTTTGTAAGATTCGTAAATATCAAAAGTCTACTCAAGAGGGGAGTTTACATATTATATTATGTGAATTTATACGGGACGATAGTTTACATGAATTAGAGGCGTTAGCGAGTTTAAAAAATTCGATCGATTTATTATTAGATACTATGAGAGGAGTGTAAAACTTTTCTGGACTAGGCTCACGTAGGTTACAATCGATAAAGCAACGGCTGATCAATTAGTAAAAGAGGGAGTGTCCATGGGGGAAACAGCGATAATTAGGTAGGGCTTAATTCCTGCTAGCGTAGTTAAAAAGGAGTCGAGTGATAAACTTGATAATATTTGGAAGGGTAGTTGGAATACTACTTTAAATGGGGGGGTGGACTAGGCATTTATAGTTAACGTCACACATTTTAGGCAAATGACAGTTAGTTTGTCGTATCAGTTTAATAATGGGTCACGATAATTTTTAAATCATATTTATTTTAGAATTGGTAGAGTTAATGTTCACATTTGAAATGTGGTAGGGTTAGAATGGCTAAGCATTAGCTAAGCGATTAAATTGACCGCAACGCGAACAGGTATTAGAGAAAAGGAGTCGATTGAAATGGTGATAACTAAAGAATTAGATAGGTTACGGCATAATATTTAGATAGTTAGTAAGGTGTAGGGGAGAGTGGTTAAAACGGGGTAGGCAGGTAAACGGGCTAGTGGTCATTTAAAGTAGGCGTTGCCAGAATCTGCTTCCAATTCATATGCTTGCAAGCTAAAGCAAACCTTATTAAATGGCGCTACATATGCTGCCATTTTTGCAGGTTAGCTGATGTTTCGAGTGTGACGTTTTGTTATTGTTATATTTTGTTGCATGTTTACGACTGTTGGCTTATTGTGAGTTTTTTGCCCAAAGTGTGTAGATTTTTCACAAGATAAGTACATCTTTCAAAATGTATTACTTTAGTTACCTAGTCATATGAAAGCAATTGGATTCTTTTAATTTTTTATATGATCAATGGGCATTATCAATGAAATTGTGTTTGTCGTGGTAAATGTGGTAGCAAACAGTCTGCTAAATGGGTACCCCGTTTTGTCTGAGAGCATCTTATGGCGATAATAATCTTCTGTTTGTATAAAACTCCGTAATTTAAAAGATAATACGCTCCAATATTATTACAGATACGCAATTCTTTCACAATGCCTTCGAAATATAAACGTGTTTCAACTAGTCAGAGTTGGGATGAGAAGAACATGCAGAATGCAGCTCAAGAAGTGACAGATGGTCGAATAGGCTATAAAATGGCTGCCCAATCCTTCCATGTTCCTCAAACCACTCTACAATGCAGAGTTGGTAAAGTGAGAAATGGATCGATTCTTAGCAATGCTGCTACCAAAGGTTTTTGTTATTAATCAAGTTAATTTTTAATATTTTCATTTGAAATTTGTTTGCAGGACTTTGTTGGCATAAACCTGTTTTTAATGAAAGTGAAGAAAATGAACTTGTAGAACACATTCTTGCAGTGAATGTGATTTGGCGCAAAAAAAAATAATTTAACTTTCAATCGAGAACGGGAAATGGCGGGAAAGGCACGGTTATATGGATTTTTTGGAAGGCATCCAAAATTACACAGCTCAGAAGCTACATCGCTTGCTCGCACTATGGATTTAATAAAGTTACTGTGACGGAGATTTTTAAACTCTTGAATGATTTATACAGCAAGTACAATTTTGCTCCACAATGTATATGGAATGTAGATGACACCAGGGATTACCATTGTTCCTAAGAAGATGTCAAAAGTGGAAGGATCGAGAGAGGAAGTCTCGTTACGGTGGACACCTGCAAGCAGCAGGGAATGTTATGCCCAGTATGTTTGTGTTCCCTAGAGTTAGAGCAAAGCCAGAACTTTTTGATAACGCGTCACCTGGTAGCGTCGCAGAATTCCACCCTTTTGGTTGGATGCTGAAAAATATATTTTATAGATGCTTTTAAAGGTTTATGGAATTTACAAAACCTTCCGAAGATCGACCTGTTCTTCTGTTACTGGATGGTCATGCCGCCCACACACAAAATCTTAAACTTATTACCTTAGCTCGCTCAAACAATGTAATTTTGCTGTGCTTTCCGCTCATTGACTCACACGGAATGCAAACCGCTTGACGTCTCTTTCCTGGCTCCCTTAAGTGATCATTATTCGAAAGAAGTCTGCGTAAATGTTATCGGTAAATATATCAAGTCGGGAAGCTGTATGCTGAAGCGTTCAAGAAGAAAATTGATCAAGCCACCAGTTGCAACTGAGAAGAAAAAAAAAAGTAGTATCCAAGCAGCAAAGGCATTGCAGACCAAGTCCAGAACGCTACTCAGAATCATCACCTAGCGAAGACGATCCAGCTTGCCTATTTTGTGGCGAAACCTATTCCAAATCAAAATCTGAAGAAGGATGGGTAACGTGCGATTCATGCCGACCAGTGGTGCCATGAGGCCTGCGCTAGGGTAGATCCAGAGGATTGTGAGATTTATATTTGCGATTTTTGTCTTCCTTAGTTTTGAATACGTATTTTATTTTCACATTTTCATTTTTTGTTCTTCTTGAGACTGATAACTCTTTATGGCTTGTTGATTTGTGAGAATGTTTCTGTTCGGTTATTTTATGACGAATATATTTTAGAACTGAACTATGAAATAAATGGAAATAGTACTTTTGATACATAAAATCATGAGTATCAGTGGCTCCCCCATTTTTCCCAAATATCGACCCCATTTTTGTCCCACCGTTTGGTTAAAAATGTTTCTTAAATCAAATGTCTTTCATATTGAATGTTGGTGGATGGATCCAAATCCAGCCAGGGAGAGGAGCCGGTATTTGTGGGCCAGTCCTAATCAAAGGATATTCATAAGCCTGGGAAACATACAACGGTCTTCCAGGCAGAGGTATTCGCCCTTGCAGCCTGTGCAGAAATGTTTGCAAAAGGGAGCCTACATGAGAGGAAAATTAATATAATGACTGACAGCCAGGCTGTCATTTAAGGCAGTCTCAAACCCTTGTAACTAGGTCAAAACTAGTTAGGGATTGCAAACAATCCTCAATGCACTGGCACGAGACAACACGGTGTCTCTGATTTGGGTGCCGGGACATGAGGATATAAAGGGCAACGTAATAGCGGATGAACTAGAGGAGCGCTCTAAGAGACACTTCATGGGTGCCAGAGCCCGTATGTTGGATTACTAAGGATTCCGCAAGAAGGGAGATCTGACCATGGTTAGATAAAGAAACTACAAAGAAATGGAGGTCGACCTGAAAGTAACTCCATCGCAAAACGCTGATAGGGGATGGGATGGTAGTTTCTCTGATAACCT
This sequence comes from Protaetia brevitarsis, assembly GCA_004143645.1. Classification (NCBI taxonomy): domain Eukaryota; kingdom Metazoa; phylum Arthropoda; class Insecta; order Coleoptera; family Scarabaeidae; genus Protaetia; species Protaetia brevitarsis. The sequence continues at coordinate 45,801 of RXPK01001097.1, read as the reverse complement.
ACTCAGCGCAGTAAGAAAGAAGTTAAAACCATTACTGGGTTGGTAACTAGACACTGTTCTCCTGAAAAAGCATCTATACAACACAGGCCGTGTAAGCCACCGTGGTGTAGAAGATGCGAACTACAGGAGGAAACGAGTTTACATGTAATCTGCACCTGTGAGGAACTAAAGGTACTCAGGCAAGAAATATTTCGGAAAAGATCTAATATTGGAGCCTCGAAGGTCCTCAAGTTTCCACCTGGTCAAGACACTGGGCTTTTATAGAGCACACCAGGCTGCTCGAGTGGAAATAAGAGAATCAATAGGGATAGTACAATGAGCATCAAGCTCAAAGTGCCCGGACATCAAGTGCCACCCTAACTTGAATGAATGAATGTTGCCACTAGCTTTTCAAAATGAGAATGCTCATTCACCTATTACCCACATTAAGAGATGCTTGTTTTTATTTATATTTTGGAAATATTCATGATTAAAGCATAAATACCCCGTTTTACCCAACTCTTCCCTACATATTATAAAGTTGTTTTGGAGGAACGTTGATTCTTCTGAATGATCTGGTATTGCAGATGGTAAAAGACGATCTCGCAAACCATCATTTGTAAACATGCGATCTTCGAAATGTACACTGCAAATTTTATAATTTTGTAAATTTTGCTTATTTACTAAGAAAAACTCTAACTTATACTTTCTTAACTAATAAAATACCAAAATAATATAAAAATATGTTAAACGGACTAAAGAAACACGAAATGACATTAATCCCATTAAATGCGTAATAATTTATACAAAAGTTTTAAATTTGTATTCGTAAATGACAAGTATTGACAAGTCTGTTAACTGATCATGTAGAAACCAAAACCATGGCGTCTAAAAAACGGTACTAGCGGCGTGATGTTATCATAACTATCTATACTATGATATACCATGATAATTAAACGTCAGTTTCAATGGTAACGTCCCGAATTTTCGACAACAACCAACTGTCACTAAAGTGTATTCTTTGACATGATAAGTCGTCTTTTAGTTGATCCCTCTAATTTTAGTTTAATTTTACCGCAAACTCGAGAAAATGGCCGCCGGCAACGTTACAGTTATCCCTACCACAAATGATTAGACCTAGCTGTGAACGTTTCTGAGGTAAAATAACTAAAAGCTTATAAACCTGTACCTTGGCGCAATGCTATTTTAACTCAATACGCGTCTACCACTAACATAAAGAATAGTTTTCACCGAGTATAAGATAGTAGGTATGATTAAAAGGAATATATGTGCAACTTTAGATTTTGAAGTGGGGCACTTGTAGTCACAGATATAGAAATAGAAGCATAGAGTTTGTCGTGGAAAACCGAGGATAAGGTTCTCTATCTTAACCAAGTGCTACACGGACAAATGCACCTTTTCGGTATAAGTACTTTTAATGTAATTGAGTAAAAAAGATGTCTCCCAAATCAATGTGACTACAAAATATCAAGTGTTAATCGATAAGAGATTTATCAAATGTTTGCACAAACATGAGTTATTCGTGACCAAACGATAAGAATTTTTTTTATATTTTTATATTTATATTGTCAATTCGATTAATACAATGAAATAAAGTCGATAACGAAAATAGGGTTAACAAGTGCAAATAATATTTTATTGGTCTCTTTAGATTATAAAATATATGTCAAGGCACACTTTCAAACGTATCTTCTATTTCTGATCGATGTTCTCTGGGTACATTAACTACAGGCTTATTAGCATATTAGTTCTAGCTTTTAAAAGAAAATTTAAAAATATTAAAAATTAGCACATATTTTGTTAAGTGTTTGAAACAAATTTCTCAAAATCAGAACATTGAGTATTGCAATAGAAGTAAGAGATCCATTCGCAGATCAGAGAATCCGATTATGTGTAGTTGCATGATTAATCTGCAGTACCTCTGAGAATAGCAAAGTGTCATTGAGTTCAAGCGCAAGAGGCTCTGGTATGATTGAATGAAATGCCTCCCTCATATGTATGTTCATACCAACCTAGAACCAAGTTTTTTCACTATTTGGTGCACTTTCTTATTTGCTGTTTAGTTAACTGCATGTGCTTTAATAGCTCTGTCCGATATATTGAGAGCGTATTTGTAGTTCCATATCATCTTTGGGCAGTATCTGTGCGCCTTTAGAGCTCTCAGTACCCTCTAAGTATCACTGAAGATTTTTACTAGTTGCCATCTGATATTTTTATCTACAAACTATGAAGCATGCTCATTAGTGTAAATTGTAGCCTGAAAAATCGTAGTGTGTTGTCAAAGATTACAGGGTTTTCTGACTCTGGGACTGTAATAACGTATTTCTATGCCTAAACCCTACTCTGTTTTAGAACCGTGTGCAAACCAATAAATATCTACCTGTATTAATGTTTTTTGACCAATTCTAGGAGCTTGTTTGTCATAAAGACACGAGAATGTGGCCAATGATGTGCTACGGAATATGTGTAACTAACTAACTCTTTTTGTGTGACAGAATCGTGATTATGATACGTTTTATGCTGTAAATTTTACTAATTTTATCATGTTCTAACAGATTTAAAAGAAATACACTTTTGGAGAATCATTATCTTTTATGCTAATTTCTTCTTTCCCTTCTCTTCGATTTGTTCTTTTGAAGTTTCATTCTAACTTTCAATGGGTCCATTATCAATAAAGGCTTTACATGATTTTAGGTTTACCACTTTTCTCCAATCTAACTTTGTTGCCTTCTTCATTCGATTTGTTCGTTTTTTGCAATAACTTGTAACTATCTCTGGGTTTTCGTGATTTGTTCTCTCTCTATCTATCCCTCTTACCAACAGGGAACTTAATATACCTAGATATAACCTTCAGTTTCTGGCCATGTTGCCCGATTGCTAAAAAAGCTGTTGTGCATTCTCTTCATTCTACGTCCGTATTTCGAATCTAATTGACGTTTGGGATCTAAGCCTTTAATGCACTATTTACTTCTTTTAAGTCATACAGATTCTTAGTATTTAGTACTCAGGATTCACACAGCCCCTACTTCTGAGGAAATATGTCAATGATACTCTTTCTTTCTAAAGATCTTTTTTAAATCATTTTAATTATTGTGAGTCCACTAACTTTACTTATTAACAAAATTTGATTTTTCGTTTCCATTAGAGTATCCGTTATAAAATGGTTTAATTGTATATTGTATTTAATTTTTTCAAGACTCAAACACAAAGCCAGGATGCGAAACAAATAGAGGAGAAGTGTCAACCCCTTTAAAAAAATCCGTTTTCATCTGGCTCGGATGAAAAATTCCTTATTAAAGGGCCTCTACTTAGAGTTACAGATATCTCAATCAAGTGGAAAGCAGAAGCTAGACCGCAAGAAAACAGAAAAAAAGATAAAGCCAATTTGGAAGACCATTAAGCTTAATAAGAAGAGTATCGAGGGCTAAAAAAACCCGACGGAGACTCTAAAACACCACCACAAACCTCGAAGAAATCCCATTGAAAGTTTCAACAAGGCAGCGTGAGTAATAAATCAAGAACAGATGGATGTGATTAAAAAAACGACTTGTGATTGTGATGTGCGATTACTCCCAGTGCGAGCATCACATTCATGCAATTCACGAATTATAAATCTTTTTCAGCTGGAAGGGATATTATATGGTCTTGCACTGCCAAAAGAATTATAACCTAGTGCAAGGCAAATACAGTCATAATCTTTAAAGAGGCACAGATTTAACTACTGTTAAATGTGTTAAAGGCCTTGCAAAGAGGCCAAGGTTACTAGTCCTGAACCACGTCAGCAGGAATCAATAAGAGCAAGATAAGGAGTCTGGAGTATCGGATCCAAATTGGTTTATAGCAGTACCTCCTAAGTATCCAAATACTTAAAAATACTGGAATTAATTAATTTTGGTCCCAGATAAAATAGCCCATGGGACAAATATATCAAAGGATTTAACTGTCGCATCGGCATATTTAACTTCAGGACCATGATTTACCACAAACCAAAGACTGACTTACGAGCTTGTATTGTTATGGGCAGAGTCGGATTTTCAGTCTAAAAGACGCGGAATTGGGAGAATTACAAAAAGCCAAGAGGCTGCAGGATTTCTGGAGACGGGTTCCACCAAGCAGGCTTCCACGGGCAGGGCTATGCCGATGACATCACCATTCTTGTATCTGAATAATTTGGGCATGTATCCCGAAAGGATGCAGATCGCGCTCAGGTTTGGAGAGGTGATGTATAAGACAGGGCCTTAATGTCAACTCTAGCAAAACGACTATGGTTCCGTTCACATGGAAGAGGAAGCTTCCCAAACTCCAGTGTCCCACTATATTCGGTTGCTAAAATCGCTCGTATCGACCGAGGTTAAAAATGCTGGCGTTGTCTTGGACGCCAAACTGTTGCGAGCAAATCATATCTAGAACATATGACGCACAACCATAAAGGAACTTCTAGACTATAGAGTATGTTAGGGGAGGAGGGGGCTAAAGCCTGTACTGGCTGCACACGAAAGTTACAGCTATTTCTATAATATTACGCTTCCGCTCGTATGGTGGCATAAAGCAAATCCACGCGATACTATAAGTGCCCTTAGTAAGATTTTCGTAGAATGTCCTTGGATAGGAGTTCCATGGAGAATCTGTAATTAGCGCCAGATCATAACAAATGAGAAATAATGCTTAGTATTTCCATTCATCAGATAAATGACGTTACTTTGCAGACATTCTTTTGTGATTCCACTTTTTGTCATGATTGTTAGTTTCCTTACTGGATATTTGTATAAGGTTTTTAACTGGTTTTAAGTGATAGCAGAATTACTGTACACGACAAATGGTTATAAGCATTGAACATAATATTGGATTGCGTTCAAAATATATTATCAACCAATGTTCTCATGGGCTTTTAACTAAGATCCACAGAAACCATTTTCACCTACATTACTCTTAACTTTTGGCAGTCTTTTAATCTGATGATAAGTCATTCTATGTGCGTCTTTCTATTTGTTCCTTTACTATTATTGGTTTGTGATATCGATGTTTCGACTTGAATTAGATCTAGATAAGGTACACTTAAAATATCTTAAGAATTCGCAACTGGTGGGAATGGAAACCTATTTGTGTTTTAAGAGGAAGAAGAACATGTTTGCGTTTTGCTTTCTTGCTTTTTTGTTGTATATTTTGGCAACCGCTGGTATCATCTTTCGCTGATATTAAATCATTACTATTTATTTTGAAGCCAAAATGAAATTTAAAAGCACTATGGTGTAACACCAATAAAGATTACATAAAAGAGTTAAAAAACATAAAATGGTTGCTATTTCAAAGAAATTGATGGTATTTTTAACTGCACATACGAAATCAGTCCGGTTTTTGCAGGAACAAAGTAATATTTTGTCATCAATTAATGCGATTAAGCCTTACTTAAAAGATAGAAACATCTGCTTTTTCAATTTATTTTTCTAAATACTCTGCTTTCATTAACGTTCAAATACAATCAAGCTTTTGCAATCTCCTGACCTGCATTATAGTTTTTGGGATGAAGCTATTTTATTTCCATAAAAAAAATAATGATGGAATTATTTAATCTCTTAAATTATACTTTCGTGAATTTGTTGAGTAACAGCTAAATTGTAATAATTTCCTTCCAGCATGGGTTCGGTTAACTTTCAACCTACTACAATCCATACTCCACGTCATTGTACAACAATTGGAGCTAGCACAATGCAAGATTGAGTTCAGGGTAATGATGGTGAGAAGTTTACAAAATCTTAATGTCGGTAATCAAACCTGAAAACAACTGTTAAAATACCGAGTACGCATAAGCCCAGCCAAAGACGCTGGTAAAAGTCTGTATATGAAAAGACCACAACAAGAGGCGCCCATCAATATAGGTAAGATCCGAAAGAATATCAATCAAACCTAAGAGGCAAAACCCAATTTTCCACAGGATCAAGTTGGCCAGTCAGGGAAAAATGGGAGACAGTCGTCCTTGTCGAACCTGGAGCATCTTCCGGGAGACAGTTACATGCCTTCGGTGTTCTAGGAAGCAATGGAGGAGATGAATGCCGAAGTAGCCCGCTCTAAGGAGAAAGTTCGCGAGCTGGCCCGGAATTACCCGGAAATACCGCTCTCATCGAAGCTTTGATACGCCCTTCAGATACCTTCATCGAAAGCATTGTTTTGATCGTTCCTCTCAATAGGGGTGTGGAATTGAGAAGGGTACGCCGGTGTTGGACATGTTCCAAATGATGACGCTAGCGAAAAGGTGGAGGCGAACGAGAGGGGTCTGGAGAAAATGGCGTCGATGATCGAGGATCTGGCCAAGAGGGCGGTGTTGAAGAATCTGCGTATACCGGGAGCAAGTAAGTTAATGTAATGTTAAAATCGCTGTTTTCTACTTGTAAACTGGACGACAGTACATTTGATAGATAGTAAAAATAAATATTTCACTTATTCTTTTATCTAAGATCTTAGAAGAGCTACATGTTGCCCTCTATTGGCACTCAGGCTATTTTATGCACTGGAAAATGTCAAACTTCTGTGACTGTAAAAAATTACCCTAATTTTCCATCATAAATCAGGACTATACATGAAATATGTGTGAATTTTACCACATAAATCATGTAAATTTGTTTTGCATGTTTTTTCTAGGATTTACATGGAAAAAGAAATTTGGAAAATTTATATTTTTTCATTAAGTTGAATGTAATAAAAATTCAAGAAAAAACAGGAAAAACATATTACAATTTGTATTTACTCTCAATATTTAAAAGTGTAAAAAGACATTTTTTGGTATTTAGTGCCTTTAAAAACTTTTCTAGTAACTATTAATTTTGCTGCTAGAAATATAGGATTTTTTATTTATTTTTTTAGTGATTTTCGGTAAAACTATAGATATCTGGAAAATACGAAATTATACGCGCATGTGATTGGTTAGTTATTTTGTGCGCGTAGTAATTCTCTTCGTTGTCGAACTTATTATTGCTCATGATATCATGTACGCACAAAAATCGAGTTTCGCGTAAGCGTGTTCCTTCTGATCCCTGGTTGAGCGATTCAGTATGACCTATAGGCCTATAAAAGAATTATAAGTGCTTGCTCTCTTATAAAAAACATATGAAATTACTTCAGTTTTCGTAAATATAGAGTTCATATAAATATTACATACGAATTTACAGTACAATCTTTAAAAACACACAGCATGTGAAATTATTAGATGGTAGAAATTGATAAGCAATTTACCGTAAATTGTAGGCCACTTGTACCAACGATTTACATGTATTTTACTGCAACTTTTTTTGCAGTGTGTGTGAAAACAATTTAAATAATGAAAAATTATTGTTGCATTTTAATAAAATGAGAGAAAAGGTAATCAGATAATCAACCATAGGGACACACATTTAATATCACTTGTTCATGTTATCCTTTCTCTCAATTTTATTAAAAAATCGATAATACTTTTTTAATTGTTCTTACAGAGACGTTTTAGAAGGACAGCCTGAAGATGGTCAGTAAAGGCGCAAACATGTACCTACTCTGCAAAGATACCGATAATTAACGGAATGGATATTGACTTCTTTTTTTATTTATGTTAATATAATGAAATAATCTATCGAAATGAATTTGGGGGTTTATAGATGATATATGTGTACTGGCACTTTCTCGTGCTAAACTCGTTTGTTTTCGAAGTAGTGCGCCCCAAGGATACATTCGTTGTTTATCTAATTAGCTTAAACTCTAAAGATATGCTCTTAAGCATTGCATACATATTATGGTTATAATAAGTGCTTGTTTAGGGAAAAAACTCCATTACTGATGAAATTGTAAAAGGATAAATCCTTATTAGTGTGTCAATTTTCATAATCGCATATGTTAGCTCTGTTATTTTAGCAAGATTATAATGAAATTTTGGTTGGGAATACCTATCCATTAGGGCAATAACAAAAATTGGAATTGCACCAATGGTGCCCTCGCTATATTTAAATACAGGCCATTTTCTTAAAAAAAAAAGTATATTAGGCAATTTTTTAATTATGAGAGGATATCATAATCTTAAACCGATAGAATATACCACGAGCTACACTGGAATACTAGGAACAGACTAGAGTTACTGCCTACCAGGCGTGATCAACGTTTCTCTGAGTGTATAAACTCACTTTCACCATTATCACATCTCAAGCTTTATGTACAATCACCCACTCAGTTTGTGCGCTTCCTTAAGAGCCACATGCTAAACTCTCACCCGCAAGGGATCGTAACATAAAGCTTGGCAATTGCAGTCATCTGATCTAGTTCGCGGACTGTCATTCCCGCTAGGATGAATTACTGCATACCGTTCTTATTACTGGCATAGAATAATGCATTCCCTCATATGCATAGTGACCACAATCATTCAAAATTTCTCAGATAAGGCACCCTATATCGTTGCCCTGTCTTGTGTTCAAAGAAATAATAGATCGTTTTAAACCGTGCAAAATAATGCATACAATGCATTTTAGTGATGTGCAAAATTTAGCATAAATGAACAAAAAGTTAGTATTTTCACAATTCTTCAAAAAGGGACATTTTCAGATTTTGATGTTAGCCGACAAAGACGCCGAAATATTTCAGTTAGATTACCATTCGCGTGTTTCGTTTACAGTCTTCCGCAAAGAATTCAATAACAAAAATTAATTCTTAGAATCTACCACGGGCAATGGCTGGTAATTAAAGGAGATTGTATTGGCTATGATATCTAAGGTATGGAATCTATTTTAAAAGGATTCACAACAAGGTTCTAGACTAAAGAATAAGTAATCAAAAGTGAGGCGTGTACTCAGTTGCCTACTACCAGGCGAATTATGATTTGTTAAGATATTATTTAAAATGAATAATATTAGCATTAGGTGCTAAATATTCTTTATTTATAATGTAAATTTATTTTATATGTTAATTCAACTGACCTGGTATTTTTTTATGTATGTTATATTTTTGCTCGAAGAGAATTTTTAGTCTTTGGGGTGTTTTTATTTTAACGTTGGCGTATTCCCCTCAATCTATAGAAAATAACGGTACTTTTAATATCGGTTAGCTTTATCTTTCAAAATTAGGTTGGTCAACCTGTGATGAACAATCGAAGCTGTTGACCGTTGAATATGATTTGAATCTCATTTTGTTGGTGGCTACCAGACACGACGGTTGTCTTAATCTTACTAATAACGTTTTTTGCCACATTTTAAAAAAATTATCAAAATTCTAAGAAGTATTACCTAAAAAAATATCGATACAACTCTGTTTATGTAACTTTGTCGAATACCTGAAATTTGCCAAGAAATATCCTTATAAAATATCTACGAAGATACTCCCGACCAGATTGGCCTTCCCAACCATTGACCGAGATCGCGGCCCGTTGTTTAGAAACTGCATCAAGTGCCCGAATGCAAGCGTCGTGTCCTTTTCAAAGTTAGTATCTCCTTAGAATCACCTCACCTAAAACACAAGAATTAATTCAGTTCCTTTCAATTTTAATCAGAAACTTATATTTTTGTGTAATTTATTTCACCATACGAGAATTTGGGGTTAGTTTATAAGAACTTTATTTTATATGTAAGAGGTTGTACAAAAATATCACCGAATTTTGATATTTGATAAATAGCTATCTTTAAACAAATAACGTTAATAATAGATAATCGGTTGGCCATAAAAAATTTAGTATTTGCCTTTACAGATAGATGGGCCGTTTTTTATTTGATATTTAATTTATTATATGACGTTTCGATAACCTCATTTTAGTCTTGAAAGTCGAAAGTCTTGAAGACGTGTTTTTGTATTAAAAATTGTCTTATATAGTATTTTCTGGTCCAATGTTCTACGTACCCTGGTGATCATTAGAGGCTAATTGATAAGGAACATAGCATTTGGGTAATAAATAAAGATTTAAGCTTGTTTTGATTTGAACGTTGTTTTTATTGTACAGTAGTGTTTACATCGATTTCGATAATTACTTATATCAAAAATTTAAAAACGCGAGAAAGAGCTTTGAGGGTGCTCCCGTTAGGTGAGAAAATTAACTGCCTATTCGTTAATAAACGTCGGGAGTGCGATTCTGACAGGCGATCTGGTCCCTTTGAGCGTCCGTGCCACCTAGCAAGTAGGAAGTCACTTTCAACAGTTTTCTTTCGCTTAACTTAGAGAGGGCGCTGGGTGTAGTTGAAACCACTAATTTAATTAATTTGATTTTTATTGAAAAAAAAAAGAAAGAAAATTAAAATCGAAAACGGACAAGCTAATTAAAAATAATATAAATTTGAATATAATATTAAATTAGCATTGAACTATAAAAAAATAAAATTTAAAAATCCCGGGCATTGTGTTCTGAAAAACAGAGCAGTATCTTTCTTTATGTTTCCTTATATGGCTTATTTTCTCATCTTTCTTTAGTCGATAGTACCATCTATCGCTTTTATTATAACTGAAAAACTTCTTAACTTGATATTTTATTGAAAAATCATTTCATAAAACCCGGTATATTTACTTTACGGAAATATATTTTCGAGAAAGTGCAGTTTAAATATATAGCTTTCATTTCATCTTCTAAATGTAAAAGTGACGCATTCGTTAACTAGGACTTAAATTTTTTTTTTGTCTAGAATATCGAATGTTTTTTTTTCTTTTCTAAAAAAAAAAACTGCTTCTTATCAATTCAGTGGAATAAATTTACTGAAATGGTTAAGCAATACAAGCAATTTTGCAATATGCTGACTCCTCAATTATGTACAATCATATAAATATATTTAAAAAAAAATTCCTTGTATCTAGACAACTTTATATACAAGCATATTGACTCCAGCGCCTCTGAGGATCGATATCTAAACTACTTTCCCCCGGAAGGGAAGGTTGAATTTTTCAAATTCAAGTTGGATAGGAATGACTTTATCTAGCCTTGCGAAGAAAATCATAGTTGGTCTATTATTTTAAATACAATAAAGCAACATCTGATATATATAATTTGTCCTGTTTCTTACATGGATTACTTTTAACAAAACTTTCTATCTACGCTTGCATGTCGCATTTAAACAAAATGCAGATAGATAAAGTTGCTTTTAATCCAAGCTAAAATTGTGTTGGAATTTTAAATTTTATTTTCGAATGTTTTAAAGGAGGACCTAAGGTGACGTTTTTTTCTCTCGCAGAAAAAAATTCGAGTTTTCGCAAGATGATCACTTTTGCGGTTTCTTCAACTCTGTTTTTTTCTTAATCAATCCTAAGATGTTTTTAAAGTTCCAAAATTAATGAAATAACTATCCAACAAAACATGGATTGGTGTTCAACGAAAAAAAGTTTTAGTGGCGTTATATGAGTTGATGTTTTAAAGAAGAAACTGAAGATTATCTAATTATAGCAAACGATTAGTTTTGCAACTTTTATTCAAATTATTATATGCAGGTAAAACTTGTAATAGAAATTTTGCCTCGAAATACTATGAATATATCTTTAATTTATTAATAACGAAAAAAGTATAGGCAACCATTTTTTCTTAACATCAATAAGTATCACGTTTGGCTATCTTGGTTGCATATCTTCCAATCTAACATTGTTTAGTTAACGCGTTGAAAACAATGTTGCCCTTTAATTGTTTGATATAGAAATTGTTTCATGGGTTCATAGTTTCCTTTTAAACTATAGAAGCAGCGTTTTAAATTCTCCAGGCTAAAACCTGTATCTGCGATTGGTTTGTTTTGCTGAAATGTAAGCTTTTGTGATTTGTGATTTGCAGAGATTAAATGCGAAACATTACAATAAATTTGCCAAGCGGTTGCCAACTTTCGTCTTTAGTTCTGTATTTTTTTTGTTCTATGCCCCTGTTAAACATAAAGAAACCCTTTAAGAACAAAATGGTCAATAGTGTCTAAATCGACAAGTTCAGAATCATATTCACTTACAAAGAAATGCAATCGATTGCATGCATGCCATTGAAGAACAACGAAACGCTGTAGTTTAAAATTAAAAAATTAAACAAGTCTTAAATGACAATTTTTATTTCTATTAGACATTAAATTCTAGGAGTAATCTAGGAATATTATTTTGGTGTCTCGGGAGTATTTCGTTCACCGAAAGAATTGCAAGTTTGGTACTTGCTATTATATTTCCTGGGTCATGTAGAACTGCCTTCAAAGAATGAAATTTATTAACTTTTGTGTGTATTTACATATGAATCATGCTTGTGTATTTATTAGAATAAACCAAACTTTCGAATGAACATTCCTTTTAGTTGAAAATCAGACTACAGTAAGCTTCGCTAGCGACAATATTTATTAAAACTGGAAGTGGTAATCATAAAAAGAACCGTATATAACCGCATAAAGTTTAACTACTAGGGAGATTAAAAATTGCTTTTACAAATATTTCCAAACTTAAAATTAATATATTATTAAAAATTTTGATTGCATTAATATTATATCTAAGGTGTGAAAGGTTCTGGTGGATCCTTCAAATTCGTTTCTATTATTGCCATGTGATCTTGCAGTAAAGTTGAAATTTCAAACGAATATCTAAACAAAGGAAGCACATTAGGATTTGTAATAGTGTAAATCCCATTGTTCCCAGTGCTGCCGTCAACGGTACCAGAACCTAAGACAAAATCGCTACATATTCCTTCGTAATTTGGTGTACCCTTGATGGTATACTCGAAACTTCTAACATTTCCATTTATGTCGCACGGTATACTCCATTGCACTATTAAAGTAACGCTGTATACAATGGAAGGTGTGAATTCATATGAAGATTGTATGTCTAAATCTCCAGGTACTAAAAAAATCAATTTAAATGTGAATGTATTCATAAATAGCACTTATACTTAAAAACTTACCATATTCTTGAGTGATAATGGTCTCCTGGTCACTAGTTGTCACCATGTTTAAACTCCCAAATTGTGTTTCTACTTGAATGTTATATTCGAAACTGGGATTGGCGTCAAAGTAATAATTAGTCGCAACAGCGTCAACATTTCTTACGATTACTTCCTTATCGATAGGACAATGGGATGGAATAAAGTGATTTGGACCTACAGGTTCTATAAGTATCGAATGCCCAGTTACGAAATCTGGATGGTAATTCTGCTCCCAAGAGATCAGTATCTGATTTTCATCAGTCGTTTGCAGACTGATCGAAGGCCTTAACAATGGTTCTGAAGAGAAGGTATACGGTTTAAAATTTAATATATTATACAGGATGTACAGAGTAAAGTTTATAGGTAAGATTGTTAAGAGTTGTATATTAAATACATTCATGTTATTATTGTTAGTCAAAAGTCTAGTGGATTTGAAGATATTTGAACCCTTAGTAAATTTTGGTTTTACGACAAAAAATCATGGTATCAATGGTATCAAGGAAAGAAATATTTGTTCTTGTGGAAGTCAAGGTCTTTTAACTAGAGAGGTTGCCTTGTAGCTTACAGCCAATAAGATGTCACGCGGAAAATACTAATAACTAATATGATCTATTAGATTTATTACATCAATATACCGGGTGTCCAGCCTAAGATGCAACGGTCCATAGCAGATTTATTATTTTTTTTTTTGGAAAAATGTTTTAAGTAAATGTTGCCTCGAATCATATTCTACATATTTTAAAATTAGTTTTAGTAATGGCGAACTTCCGGTTGTACGAGTGGATCTAATTTATTATTTTAAATGGAACACCATGTATATTATTGTATTTTGGATTCCTTGTTAAATTTAAATAAAATACGTTAGGCATACATTGGGGCTAAGTTGTACCGTTTCCGAATTACATGACGTTTTTCGAAAAAAATGACATTTGCAATGTCTGCGGTGTTTGGAAATATCTGGAAATACAAAGTTAGAAAGCTGCGGTTTTCAGTTTTCGCTTATAACATGAACAGGACACGTCTTTTATTTTTAAAATTGTTTGTGTTTAATTACAAACTTATTAATACGCTCTGTAATTTTCGAACTCTAAAATCATGGATAACTTGATTTTTTTTAATTGGAATGGTATGGCAATTTTTTACATAAATGGATGTAAATTTAATTTTATTTCGATTTTATACGAGTGTCATTGTGTTATTTCCAAGGTTTTGGAGATATCGCGATTTTTCAGTTTTTCATGATAGATACGTATTGCGAAGCGCCGGCCACTTCCCCTCGCATTTCACTAGGCTAGCAACTGGAGCAGTAATGCTGGATGTTTACGAAAGTGGCAACAGAATAGAAATAAGACCATCGGAACAAAACAGAAATTGAATTACAAAAAAAAGAAAACAACATTGCGAACCGTTTTGAGAAAGTAATGTTTTCAGACGAAGCTAACTTCCACAAAATGGATTTGTGAATCGTCATAATTGTCGTTATTATAACACACAAATCCATGATTTATTGCGCAGCAATAGTAGTACAGAAGTCAGTGACCGTGTGGACAGATATATTGGCAACATATCATAGGCTGTTCTTTCATAACAACACCTGATGAGTAGGGTTTATATGGATTCTTCAGAATAATTTGGGCGTTGTGTGAGAAATATTCCGTTAGCTACTCGTCAGCTGATGTGGTTCCAACACGCTAGTGCTCCATCTCCAATCTGTCGAATTTCGTCAGTTTTTGGATGTGTCTTTTCAGAGCGCTGGATTGAGCGTGAGGACGGTTGACAGATGGCCTGCCAGATCCCAGATCTTACAAGCTGCGATTCTTTTTGGGGTTTTATTAAAATCAAGTTTATGGGATGCACTAACAACACTGATGAATCGCCATCGTATTTTAAAGCGTTTCAAGTCACACAGAATGCTCAGAAATGTTCAAAAGTGTTTGCAAAAGCGATTTCAATGTAGCGTCTAAAACGGATCGCATTTTGATGTTTGTACAAATTCTCTGTATACGACGGCATACCATTTAAAGTGTAACTGTTGCGAGCAAGACGCCGATGTGTATGTACGCATTCATTAGACAGAACATGTAGTTCGAAAAATGTTCTGATTTATGGATGTACAGTAATTTTTCTTTTATCTTTACTATGTTCATTTCAACGCGCTTCAGTAAATTCTATTTTTTTTTTAATTTCAAGTTTTCCATTATTATTATTAATACAGCCAGCCAACCTGGTAAATGCGAGGGGAAGGCGGCCAGGCGCTTCGCAATTCGTATCTATCATGAAAAACTAAAAATCGCGAATATCTCAAACCTTTGGGGATAGACGCAATGATATCGTATAAAATCGAAATAAATTAAATTTTTACATCCATTTATGTAAAAATTGCCATATCATTCAATTTAAAAAAATCAAGTTATCCATGATTTTAGAGTTCGAAATTAAGGAGCGTATTTAATAATTTTGGTAATTTAACACAACAATTTTAAAATAAAAGACGTGTCCTGTTTCATGATTAAGCGAAAACTGAAACGCGCATCTTTCTAACTTTCGTATTTCCGGAGATATTTCAAACACCGCAGACATTGCAAAATGTATTTTTTTCGAAAAACGTCATTTAATTCGGAAACGGTACAACTTAGCCCAATGTATGCCAACGTATTGTTATTTAAATTTAAACAAGAAATCCAAAGTAACAATAATATACAGGGTGTTCCATTTAAAATATAACGTTAGTATATACTTCCGGTACACCGGAGTCTGCCATTACTGGAACTAATTTTAAATGTGTAGAATATGATTCGAGGCAACATTTGTTTGAAACATTTTTCCAAAAAAACAATAATAACTGTGCTATGGACCGTTGCATCTTTGACTGGACAACCGGGTATAGGCTGTAAAAAATTGAAAATCAAAAAAAGCGAAATAAAAATCATTAAAAAGGTGTAGTATCTTTGCCACACTAATTTATTATTACAATTAATGTTACTTTTTCTTCATTCTTTTAACGATTTTTTTTACTCTTAGCATTCTGTTTCTCTCTTCGTTTGCCTAAATGAAGTTTTTCTTATTACATTCTTTTACGAGATAGGCAACACTGCAACATACTTCCGCTCTAAGCAGTCTCAATGCAACGATTAAATTAAATTTTTGAAAAAATAATTCTTACCACAGTATAAATACTAAAGAAGAAATTGCAGAAATCTAAAAGGATAACTAAGCAACAGCGGAAATTTAAAAATAATATGCAATGAAAATAACTAATGCACTAAACTTATTGAAATAATAAACTAATGAATGAAATAATGTATGACATATCACAAAATAGACGAATGTTCTACAAAGCTGTACAAAATACAACTGTCAATGTGTCAAACGGTATCTGGCAAGCTTGTGACGTGGTCATCCCCACCCACATCTAAGCTACGAAGCTCACTTAAGGTCCTTTTGGGAAACTTACCCGTTTGATCAGGTTTCGAACGGATTGTTAAGGAGGCCGTTGGGAAACTTAACCCGAACGTTACCATGTTACTGTTCAAAACAAACAATTAATTTTTCGGTCATAACAGGTTCACGCACGGTTTAACGTGTAAACATAACCCTGCTAGTTTGTAGGTTAAAAGTGGCAGGTATACTGAACATAACCCCCCATTTGTCAAAGGGCGAGTAATTAGTGTAGCAACTGTGCAAGTACTAACATGGGCAATAAAATGCAGGTAAATATTTATATATTGTCCTTAGGTCTAATAATAATAATAAATATATAGCACGACGGACTACTCTCAGAGTGAGGTTTTCGTAGTTTCCCTCACTCTTGGCAAATGCTGAGAGATGCTATTTTTAAATAAAATACATTTGGGTTTTAGCTCAGCGTTAACGATTAATCTGTTTAAGAAACATCCACTGTGTATAGACACGACAGTTAAAGTGGCAAATCAACCACATCATTTAAGTTGACACTGGAAGGGACAGAGATTAATGTTGTCTGCATAAATAGATAATCTAAAAATGGAAAAATGAAAAGGTATTAATCAAAAAAGTATAGGTCCTAACACCGATCTCCCTGTGGTGGTGCCTGTGGTTTATGAAGAGGATAGAGTGGTTGACACCATCAAAAGGCTTAAAAGGTCAGTAGACGTAGCTAAGCAAGAAATCCCTCTATCTAGATTCATATAAATTTGATTAAAAAAGGAATGAAATAATACCGTCAGTGGATCCGATTACTATGGAAACGATGTTGATAAGTACAAAACAAGTGAACATTTTTGAAAATAGATAATATATATTAATAATAAAAAAAGAAAATAAAACAGAAGACTGATAGGTTTATAATTATCTACATCATTGTGATCAATTTCTTAAATAATGGTTTTACTAATGCGATTTTTAGAACCAGTTGGAAAAAAAACTTTAATTGATTGCAAATTATAAGAGATAAACTAAGGTAGATGAAAAGATGTTTTATGCAAATAGATCCCAAATACACTAGGAGTGCGTTCGAGGTTCCATATTAAGCCCCATTCTTTAATTTTGGTTGTCCAGCGAAATTGTTAGTTTTAGCAGCTATTAAAACTATCTCAATTTTATTCTATATTAGTAGAATAACTAAGACAGTCCTGGCGCAAAAATTCCATAAGCTTAATCGGGACTCCAACTTTATATTTTGTCTCCTGCAAGACCTAGGTATGCAGCGACATTTCCAAACAGCTTCCTAAATAGGTCGCTGCTGCTTGATCTACTGTCCTTTAATTGTTAAAGTTGTATCTTGAGCGAACTGTTCAAGAGGGTGCTCCTTAAACTAAAACATAATAATTACATTCTAACTACATAATCTGTAAAACATAACATGTTACACATAGACTATCCGTTTCTTCCATTCCGGATTAGCCTAGTCCGATAGTGTATGTATTAGCTTAACTTAAACACTGTCTGGAACAGTTTTAAGAAGAACTCAAGGAAAAACAGCTATGCCATGAGCTGTTTCGTGCTGATAGAGGTAATTCGGAAAGGATAAAATGTGAGCTTGGCTTATTTGGTTAACATTACGGCGTTTTTTGCGTGACAATTCTCCTAACTATTCTAAATGCGTTGAAATGATAAATAATTTGTCCATATTGGGTTCAAGTAGTAAAATATACCTAAAAAATAAATCAAATCTTCCCAATAATATTGTTAAAAAAAGAGTTGTGTTTTTCGTCAATGATGTTGTGCAGCTTTCATCCGTATATATCACAGTATTTCGGTTGCCTCATTAATTACTGCTCTCCCAATCGATTTTCTTTTTAATTTTTAATTTATGCATAATCACTAGGGCTGTCTAAACCACATCTTTTTCTGGAATCGGGTACCCGTTGTAGTGCAACTACCCGGTCCAGGTTACCCGGGTACGAGCTTTACCGAAAATCGGATATTAACCGAAATGGAGCTTTATCTGAACCGAATATTACCCGAAATCGATCTTTATCCGAGCCGGGTATTACGTGAAATCGAGTATTACCCAAAACCGGATATTACCCGAAACAGAGCTTTACCCGGGTACCCGAAACCGGGTAGTCCGTGGCCAAAAATTTCGGGTACTCGCATGCCTAGGTACCCGAAACCGGGTACTCGGTTTCAAGCAGAACATCTTAAGTCGCTCCACGGGCGCAGGCGTAATAATAACTCATGGCTGGGACCGGTGCCTCTGTAATTGGACACATAATATTTGCAAAGGTCACTTCACGACGCGTTAGTAAACTCTGTGAACCAAACAGTTTGCGGTAACCTTCGTAAACTTCTTGGATGTTTACTCAAATCGATCTATAACCTGATCAAGTTTCCGGAAAGTCTTTAGTTGACAGACCTTGAGTGGGTACCCACTTCGTTGACATTAGACAGGTTAAATTCATAGCCAAGTAACATGTCAACAAAAACGGGGAACTATACTGAAATCGATAAACTATTCAATTCATTCATTCAAGTTAGGGTGGGCACTTGACGTCCGGGCACTTGAGCTTGATGCTCATTGTACCATATCGATAAACTAATTCAGAGATCTTAGGTTTACGTGATCACGCCAAAGCCTATCAATGTCGTATAACATAAAATCATTGAAGGACCCATGTCGGCAAAACAGTTATCGTTGTAGTACCAACTCCTTTTCTTCCATTGAGAAGTGTTTTGATAGGTGAATTTTGCACAAGAAAACATGTAAACAAGAACAAACAGCCAGCAAATTTTAACTACGCGGAAGCGCTATTTTGTTCTAGCCAATAGAAAGCCCAGCTCGGCCCTTGTCTAAACTTGACACTCATTTGAACAGTGTTCGAGAATTTTAAACAAACATATGGATGCATGCGAGCCATCTAGCGGGACTGATGGTCCATGAACTGTTCGAGCTAGATCAATGATTACATTGCCAGGTTTATGCTATGCGGGTGGGAGTTTAGGGTGTCGTCCCTATGGGGCGCGGAAACTGATCTCTTTTCACGGAGTGGGTGATTGTACAGAAAGCTTGAGATGTGGTGATGATGAAAGTGAGTTTATAGACCGTTTCGCACTACGCATGAATACTTTACCACCACTCAAGATGGGTAAGTAGAAATTTTTAAAGAGTGCATGCAGGTCTGAGATCAAACAAGAGCGTTTAACTTGATTTTTATAACTCACTGCAGAAGGAAGGAATGCACTTAACATCGTGCAAGACGCCCAAAAAACTGAAGTCAATCTTTGGGCTATCAGACAACTGTCATTTTCTAAACTAAGATTAGTATAAGCAATTAATCTATTTATCTTTGATGCTGCTACTCAAACATAAAATATGGAATCGTTGTTTGGGGTGGTGGTAGTGACTTAACAGAGTTTTTTTGATACAGAAAAAGATTTTAGTTTGATTAATAAACTCGAGTACTCTCAGTCTTGCAGAGGATTCTTCAAACAAACTAACATTTTAACTGTATATGGTATTTACATTTTTGAATTGCTAATCTTCTTATTTAAAAACAAATACTTATTTGAGGATAATGAATTACAACATGAGTATTCTGTAAGGTTTAAAAATGATTATCGCTACCCCAAGCATCGACTCACACTAAGTGAGAACAATTTAGAATATAATTGCCTGAGGTTCTATAACAAATTGCCATCGCATATTAAAACTGTAAAAAAATTGTCAACATTTAAAAAATTATGTATACAATTATTACTAGAAATAGAGCATACAATATAGAGGAATTTTTAACCTCAAATATACATTTATAAATTTTTGTTCTTGACCTGACGTTTGCATTGTTCCATTTGTATTGAAACACTGCAATAATAAAACTATTCTATTCTATTCTAATCGATAGGCAGTAATTCTACTCGTATCAAAGCCACTACCGCGGTAATAATTTTGACGTCTTAATGCAATAATTAAATATTTATGTAGCAGTCAACTCTCATAAACAGGTTTCTTCACAAAATAAAACTAAGGGATAATTTTTTTCGCAAAAAAATATCAAAGATAAAAGTTCATATTCAGCTTGCTTTAAATATGGTCATTCTGGTGCAAAAAAAAAAACAAGTTCAACAAATTCTTTCTTCTGGGTATTACACTTCTAATGTTACTGATTGAGAGTATATTTTGCTGCCTGGCCATTTTTTAATTCGGCACGTTAGTTAAAGAAAATACAAAATGGAGGAATTTTTGAAGTAATTTTAACATATTTAATTAATTACCTGGTGTTTATAGAAAAGGTGTGATTAAATTGTCGTAAAGAGCACAATTTTTGGAGAGATATCAGAATAATAAAATAAATTATTAATATTTCATGGTCAATGTTAAAAGGTAAAATTTCTAGAAGCTCAAGTATTTTAAATTCCATTAGACTTTGGACTAAGGTAAATATGGTTGATACGGTTCTCAACTGCATTAGCTATCATCTGTATCGAAGTTTACGTGGCTCTTCCAAACTACTATACTCACGCGTCAGAAAATTAATGTATTCGCTACACACAGTATCCAAAATTGGTGGTTGAAAAGAGTAGCATAATCTGTGTCGATATATAGTGCCGATACTCAAAGACAATATGACGAATTCCCTTGCGCCGTAGCCCTGGAAAGGTTGGACAAAATCAGTGACATCCTCTACCTCATAAATCAACTGCTTGATTTGGCAAAAATTGTTCGTTTCTGTATCTATACGCCAGGTAACTCGGGCACCATTCTCTTGCGGATCTGTACTGACGTGGGTGGGTGGTTTTCCTAAATGTGATTCATATACATTGGATATATTAGATTGCTTGTCGAAAATCATTACTTGCAACGGGACCCTGATAAGCAGCAGAGACCTCATTACTTCGACTTCCGTCAAGGCCTATGACAGTAGTTATGGTAATAACATTATTGGAACAAGGGTACACGAATATTTGGTAGAACTCGTCGGTGATCGTGCTTTGACCCGATGTAATGTCGTTCTCGAAATAAACTTCATACTTTATGTCGCACATTTCCAGTTCTTCTGGTGATTCCGCCCCCTCTGGCGGTAACCACTCGAATCTGCTTAGTTCCGTGTTAAATCGTAAATCTCGCACTTTAGTATCACCTGCAAGTTCAAACAGTTTCAAGTTAGCAATCGGTGTTCGGTGTCCTGAAGAAAATTACATGTGTAGAAGAAGAATTCTTGAATTCAACCTTACCTGAAAGTCCTATTAAAAACTCCGCCGTGCCGTCAGTAAAATCGCCAGCATTTGCTATTTTCACCAACGATATCGTAACTCCGTTGTGTGAACAAGGATATCGCTCTAACAGCGCGAAATTGAAAGGATGTGCAATGTGGATTGTTTCGGTAAGCTCGGTTGTTGACATAATGGCTCACGATGTATTGTTGAGCACAGGAGTTGATCGTCCAAGATAACACAATCATTGTTTCTTGAATTCCTACTTCGATGTCCATTTTTTCACATTCTATAAAGACAGACAATCAATTCCTCTTAGATTGCATAATATACAGGGTATTCCACGTAACTGGTTCATTAAACGTTTATGATGTTCAATTATTTACTTATATTTGAGATTTTGGCACCAGTATCTGTTCGATTGGAACTATAAATGTAAAATACCTTAACCAAAATATCACTTCCGGTTGACCGGAAATGGATGTCAACTTTCTTATTTTAAATAGAATGACGTAATTTTTTATTCATTTTTGGATTCTACAACTATAAATACGGCAGTTTTCATTAGCTATTCCTATAGCTACATGTTGCCGTTTTTAAGTTATTTAAGTTTTTCTTTTTTTTTTTAGTCATAATCATTGCATCATCGAGAAATTAATATCTCGGTTAATACTGCAAGTAGAGACTCCAAATTTACTATGTTATGAATGTAGATATTACTCTAAGAAACGGTAAACACACTTTACATTCTAACATACAGGGTGTTCAAAACTAAGCAACAAGTGACATATTTTCAAATGCAGAAAACTATTTTTTTTTAAAATAGAACACCCTGTATTTTAATTCGGAATTAGGAAGTAAATATCATCCCCTATCGCTTTATATGAGCATTCCCTATACCTATCTTTTATAGATTTTGAGATATAAAAGCGACTTTTTGTTAAACAGACTAAGTATTCTTTTTTTTTCTAACTAGAACACCCTGAATTTTAATTCGGAATTAAGAAGTAAACATCATCCCCTATCACTTTATATCAGCATTCCTATACCTATCTTTATAATTTTGAGATAAGCGACTTTTTGTTAAACAGACTAAGTATTCTTTTTTTTCTAAGTAGAACACCCTGTATTTTAATTCGGAATTGAGAAGTAAACATCATCTCCTATCACTTTATATCAGCATTCCCTATACTTATCTTTAATAGATTTTGAGATATGAACGACTTTTTGTTAACAAACTAGTGCCTATCTTTGCGTGTTTGTAGCTGGCTCTGAATGGGATTAATGTCAAATTCATTAACTAACCAAAGTGTTTATGTGTATCATTGTAATTACACTTTCGTACACGCATATTATAGAATGACTATTCAAAGACATTCTTGTATGATTATCCAAAATAATACATGAATTTGACGTGAATCCATTTCAGAGCCAGCTACAAACATTTAGAGATAGGCCTACTTAGTCTGTTTAACAAAAAGTCGCTCATATCTCAAATCTATTAAAGATAGGTATAGGGAATGCTCATATAAAGTGATAGGGGATGATATTTATTTCCTAATTCCGAATTAAAATACAGGATGTTCTATTTAAAAAAAATGAGTTTTCTACATTTGAAATATGTCACTTTGTTGCTCAGTTTTGAATCCCGTATGTTAGAATGTAAAGTGCGCTTACCGGTTTCTTAGAGTAATATCTACATTCATAACATAGCAATTTGGAGTCTCTACTTGCAGTATTAACCGAGATATTATTTCTAATGATACATGATTATGACTAAAAAAAAAAAAACTTCAATAACTCAAAACGGCAACATGTAGCTGTAGGAATAGCTAATGAAACTGACTGTTTTATAGTTTGTAGAATCCAAAATGAATAAAAATTATGTCATTCTTTAAAATAACAAAGTTGACATCCATTTCGGTCAACGGAAGTGATATTTTGGTTAAGGTATTTTGCATTTATAGTTCAATGAAAGATATGGTGCCAAAATCTCAAATATAAGTAAATAATAGAACAATCAATAACTTTTAATGAACAGTACGTGAATACCGTGATACGTCGCAATAAAAGAAACTGTTTCTTTTAAAAAAGTTAAAAAGCCCGGCTTGTGATATTCAATGTAACAATTAACTGCCTGGTACCAGCTCAATAAATAAAACATCATGTTAATAAAAACAAAAGTGTAACACACAAAAACTAAATAACACTAAAATAATAAAAACTATTAAATATTGCAACGAAGAAAAACACGCACAATGCAAAGATCATTCACTGTACTGGTGACATATTTATTTCCAATGAACGTATCTTCAGACTACTGTACTATATACAGGCTAACCTGGTTAACCCGAACCAATTGGGACCAGAACCGCTCCGGGTTAACGAAAATCCGAATTACACGGACTTTTGGGTAAAAAAAAAATAAAGAAGTATTTACAGAAAAATGACTTCATTTCGTAGGTAAACAAATACATACACAAAAAATCCGCGTTCACGGGGTGCGACTTAACGAGGTTCCACTGTACTATTATCTTCAGAGTATAATGCTTCACACTATTGCTTCATTTAACGACAAGGGTAACATACATTTATAATTTTTTGTGAAAACTTCGACATTTATACTATCGGTCGCGCACCCTTCCCCTTTAGGATTAGTGTACTATCAGAGACTCGCCTTTTATACTTAAATATATGTATTTATAAGAGGTACTTTCTGTAGCAATACTGTTGTAATTGATTAACCTTCACTTGGTTTAAGTATTGTTTAAGTATTGTTTCAGCAGTATTTCTTTGCCACTATTTAAGAGAACCACGTCTGTCATTGAAATAATACCAATTTTAATTGGAAGAAATATGTATTAACTGAGGAAAATGGTTCTTTGTAATAATGGCAAAGAAACATTACTTTGATTTAAAGAATCCTTTTTTCTGTGCAAAACGTAGTAAAAAGTTCCCGTTGTATTATTCAAATAGAAGACGCTGTATATTATTATATTGTTGGGTGTACAATTAAATTCTATACCTATTTGCTGTGAGTGGTATTTCTATACATCATTTTTTGTTTATAAGCGCTTTTAAATGACCCAATAGTTTTTGTTTGGGAAGCTATGACTTTTACATTATTAGAATAAATATTATTGCTATATTTCTTCTCTGCGTGTTCAAAATGTTTAATGATCAGAAAAGTAACTATCATTGTGCAATTTATATATCAAATAATGAAAAATATTGGCTGAGTTTATTTTGGACTGGGTATTTCGAATTTATTCTATATTTATAGAGAATGTCAAAAAATTGCAGTCAGAGCTTGTTTAGAACTCAATGAAACCCACCCGTTGCCACCATTAGTTGTAAAAAAAATACAGAAAATATGAAACGCCAGTTATAACAACTGATTTATGTTATCAAGTAACCCCCTTAATATTTTTTGGCGTTGTCAACTGTAACCACACCATTGTCTGTCTGTTGGGTGACGTAGCAGTAGGTTCATTTTAGCGCCCTAGTGCGGTAAAGTGCAAGGCATTTTCCCCCATCTCACAGTTACTAATCCAACGTAAAATATGCATATCCTTTAATTTAATTTAAAAAGAAATCTCCTGACTGTTCTATGCGCGTATTAATTATTTATTATATTTAAATAAGATTTTCCAAATACTTTTCTTACAAGGTTATCTCACGTTAGGTCATTTACAACATTCAAATTCTTCAGGCATTCGTAGATGATAGCTACTGCACTCTAATGTAAATAACTATTAAAGCATTGCTGCAAAAATTTCGTAGAATTTTCTAATAAATAAGACCCATTTTCAGGAATTTTAAAGTAGCTTTATGAACACCAAACATATAAAAACGACAGTTGTAACAAAAATATTTTCCGACAACAATAATTTATTGAAATGTCAATGCCACAGCCTATCAGGTCAAATTTGTCGGCCAGTTAAAAGGGTTAATAAACAAATCGAGTAATTAAAATGAAACAGCGGTTAATGAGCAAATTTTTTATTGCTTTTCTTTTTTAATTTAAGACAGTTTTGATTAACAGTTTTTGGAGAGGAGCAATCTCGTATATAAAATCAATTATAATAATTCTAATAAATGCTGGCCAAAGTTCCCAAATTTTAAAGAAACGTTTAATACAACATCAATATTGAGTATTCATGTTAATAGCCCCAGGCTTCGATCATTCTATCTGTAGGTTATGCTTTTGATCTTTGTAATCTCACCATTCTTGATTATGAATTATGATAATTTCGAAAAGAGGTTAGTACTACATATAAGAACTTCTGATATCTGTAATTTTAAAACTGATACCATTAATAATTTTAGCAACTTCTTTAACGTAATTCTTTTACGTCCTGAACATTAATTATTATTTCGCTGCATTTATTGATCCATACTCATCTGCTAATCATTTGTATTTTTTATTTAATTTGTGACCTTTTAATTGGATTCGGAATTTACCTCTTGCTTTTTATCATTCATGTTAATTTTTCCATATGACACTCACACAGTTTTGTCGTTTTACAAAAAAGTCTCTTCAGGCAAATATATTTTGACCAATTGCATTTATTCTCATTTATTCTGTAACCGTGTACATTTGATGCTGTGTTTTCTGGAAATTATCTGGAAAGATAATAATATTCGTTAATTCGTTGTTTAACTATATATTTTTGATGCTATTGTTTATTTAATCGATAGATAATTAACCTTTTGTTTTTTCACGTCATACTTTGCACAACTTAATTATTTTATTAGCTTGTAAAAGATCAAACTTTATCGTCGGAACGTTGCTGGAAAATTTAAGAAAACCAAACCAATTGCTCATTAACTGCCGTTTTACTCTAATTGTACCTGAAGAGCGTTCTCCTATCCCAAAACGAGTAATTTAAAGATAACAATTGGAGATGGATATTAGGAATATTACAGCAAATCGGTGTAGAATTGAATTCTCTACTCAACAATATAAAAAAAAGATATACAAGTGTTCTATTTGAAAAAAATGAGTTTTGCAGATTATAGACACTAATTTTTGGACAGTTTATATGATACGACCACAACTTTTCAAGTACTTTAAATACTAAAAAAAAAAAATAATGTAACGTATAATACAGGTATTATGATTATTTTCGTGAAATAAAGTGTTAACTTTCAAAATCTATATGGTGTCTTAATTGGTGAACGTGATTAACTAAGGAATTAGGACATTTTGGGATTAACCTTACTATCGCTTATGTGTTGGTCACACCCTTCTCGCCATCTTTGAATATTTCTCCCAATGTATTGTTTAGAGCAACATACACAATCATGTCATAACATACACAATGTGATTTTCTTTTGGGGTAGGCAACGAAATATTAAGTTTGGAAGAAAGCCTTTTAATAGCTTTAAAATTTTTATATTATAGAGATTATGGTCATAGTTGATCGGTCATCATGTTTGACTAACCATCAATGTGAAATTGCGTTTAATCTTGTTTTTTTCTCTTATTTTCGCTTAACTAAGCAACAAATAAAAGATAAAATTTAAATATCCTGAATGTCAATTCCTGGAATGTATTTATTTTCGTAAATTTTCACAACAATTAAATGTACTGTTTACACCCGCAACTAATACTAAATTGTCTACTTTAACATAGTTCAAAGTATATTAGAGAATTGTTGCATTAGTAAATAATAGATTTTGACATTTTCTATTCTCTTGTGGCGGAACTTAAACTTTAGGGGGTATAAAGCGTCCTTCAAAATCGATCAAATAAGCTCAATATACGTCGTTCCGTATTTATTAAATATTTATACACCTGTGTATAAATATTTATACCAGCCGAAAGGACTTTTCAAACCGTACAAGTCCGCCATTGAAACCTTTTTTCTATTTTTCTCTATTTAAAAGTTATTTTAGATAAAAGAAATTTTGGTCGGATTTCAAGGGCGTTCTACACCTGTTAAAGTTAAAGTCCCGCCGCAACAAAAAGTGTCTTTGAGTAACACTCCATCACACACTACAAACTGACAAAATCTACGAATGACAGCTCGAGAGATTTTCTTTTAAATCATCATGAGTAATCATAAAACCAATTACTACAAATCTATATGGCTATTGGACGACTTACCAATAGTCTGAGCATGACATCCGCCTAAGATCGCCAAAATAATTAGCACTAACACCTTCATTGTCGGTTGCATCTATTTGTTTAACATTTCACGAATACAATATAAAAAGATCAACCACTTTTTTTACGAACAACATTGGCGACTGTAAAGCGGTTTCCACAATACCAAATTGACTTTGTCCTTCCCGTTAAAATCGTTTTTGTTTCTCACGGTTTCTTGTTAATCTAATCCATGCCTATCAAAACAACGTTAATCTAGATAAGCCTTTTCATTGCTTAAGTGTAAATGATTAAATATCTTTGTGTAAACTTGAAATGAGAAGGATCATTTTTATCGATTGATTTATTGTTCTATTGTGTGTTGGTTTTCTCGCTAAAGTAAATTAAAATAAATACATACGGGCCCATTGAAAAATAATTATGCGACGAATGCTATAGAGAAGATCTTTCAATGCCTTTTCGCCAAAAAGAATTTGGGGTAAATATTCATTATTCATTATTTCATATTTTGGTATTTTTTGTGAAATTTGATGCATTGACAAAACTACAGTATCTTAATTTTGCATTGAAAATAGAAAAGAAATTTTGACACTAGGGAGTTGACAGTACAAGTTGGCACACATGTTACATACCTTAGTATTTTGACGTTTCCGAGAATAAATCTTTTTCTGTAATTTTCTTTCTAGTTTAATATCTATTTATCAATAATAAGTACAATGAAGACAAACAGTTCATCTTAGCATAGTTGAACAGTAGCTTAATGACAATTTATTACACGTCTGTCATATGAAATCTAGTGTGGCCAACCTTTAGTGACATTTCTGCCTTAGTTTTCCTGCGGGTTTGAAGTACTACAAAATGAGTGTTTCTGAACGGAGGTGCAAAAATACCTTTATTTGAAAACAACCAAATAAACTGTTAAAAGGATATTACATGGCGATGCTGCCAGCAAAGTGACGTAAAGTGACGTTTAATGGATGTAGATATTACGCCTATTACGTCATATTGACGTCTATTAAACGCCACTCCGCTACCTGGGCAATATCATGGTCACCCGGTTTTAATTCATTAAAGCCGATTCACACTATCAGTCAGGTCACGGTCAGATTAAATATTATAACAGTCATTTTGTATTGTTAAATTCACATTAGAGTGCACGGTCATGTCACGGTCAAACAATATTTGATCTGACCGTGACTTGACCGCGACATGACCGATAGTGTGAATCGGCCTTTAGAGTTTATCAACTACAAAATATATGCTACGCCTTCCTTAAATGCTGACAAAGTGGAGGAACAAATATTTATTATTGAAAATTGATCGCAAATTACGTCAGAAATATTGGAGCGAGTGATTAAAACTATATCCCAAACTGCAACTCTGTATTTAAACTAACGGCTTTCAATTCCAGCACGTGACAATAAAATAAACTCCAACTTTAATGCCTGAAATATACTGCTTTGATTTTTTTTACATTCAAAGATATCAGATCATTATCCGAAGTTACTATGCACTTATCTGTCACGTTTAAGCCATAAATAAGCTAACAGATCCAACTACTTTCTCAACGTAAGATTTTAAGAACTGGCCATAAATTTTGCTTAATTCCGGATTAGTCTGGCAATTGTGTTTCCTGTCAGAGAATTAGTTCGATTTAGGGTACGCAGAGGTGCCAAAACTACTGGAAAATATTGATTATTCATATATTTCGAACGAATCAGATGTAATGATCTAAATTCCACAAATCCAGATCGTAAAAAACACAAACACAAGGCAGCACACATTAATTTGGAGAGTCCTCCAAAAATTTTTTCATAATCCATACCGGCTGTGATATAGCATTCGTAGCAAAATGAACAATAGTCTCTAATTCAGTATAAAAATTAGACACAAATAGGTAAAACGAAAATTCTAAAGGAAATAATGCGGAAAAATGAATGCTGTACCTTAATTCAATACGTGTAGTAGACTGCTGCCGTAAATAGAAGTTGAGTCCCAATAATAATCCAAAGCTAAGGTATTCGGAAGAAGAGTTCGTTTATATAAGGTTATCGAAATGCTGAGAGACCAAAGTAAAAACGCATTAAAATCTGCTCTTCTAGTTGAATGATTAGAAGAGCAGACTTTAGACTTAGCAAACAGGGATACCTCAATTAGCTCTAGATAGTTAAGTGTTGCAATAAACATCCTAAGACACAAACTTGTTTATCGAGTTTTAAAGGAAAATACCCTGCACTCTACCACGTTGCTAAAATTGAACCACTTTATGAAAACGATAACCTTCCCCTACTAAATTTGCACATGATTTCAAATAGAATTCGTGATCATGACGGTTTTCCGAGACACAACTTGTGGAGTGATGAAAGCATTTTTTTTAACAAAGATGGAGTCTCTAACATTCATAACTCTCACCATTGGGCAGTGGAAAATGCGCAGCAATTTCGTGAGCGTGTTCACAAAAAGAAGCTTTTTGTTAACGTCTAGTTGCGCTTAATATGTCACATAGTTATTGAACCAATTTAGCTTTTCAAACCATCTAATAGTTGCAATAAATAACATGCCATTAAATATGCGATCAAGTATGTTGTGCATGCATAATGGAGCTCAGGTTCAATATACTCTTAATATATTAGAGAGTGACCGGAGGAACATTTTTCAAACTGATAGATTGATCATGGTGATCATAGCCCGCTAGGTCACCTGATCTTTACCCACTAGACTTTTTTGAAGTTATGGGCACCTATAGTCCAGGTGCTTGAGCTAGGTACGCATTGTACCGTTCCTATTAAATCTCTTACTTCCACTCGAGCAGCTTGGTGTTATGTATAAAGCCCAGTATCTTACTCACTGCAAACTTGAGAACCTTCGAGGGCTCCAATAGATCTCTCCCGACATATTTCTGTCTGAGTACCTTCAATTCCTCACATGTGCAGATTATATGTAAAGTCGTTTCCTCCTGTAGTTCGCATCTTCTGCACCACGGTTCGCTTACTCGATCTGTGTTGTATAGATGCTTTTCCGGGGGACAGTGTCTAGTTACCAGCCCAGTAATGGTTTTAGCTTCTTTCTTGCTGCGCCTGAGTAGGTTATCAGAGAATCTAGCATCACCATCCCTATGATCTTCAGTAGACCTCCATTTCTTTGTACTTTCTTTATCCAACCAGGTCCAGATCCCCTTTCTTGCAGAGCCACTTATGAAGTCCCAGTACGTGGCCTGGATCTATGAAGTGTCTTTTAGAGCCCTCCTTGGCTAGTTCTTCGGCTATCATATTGCCCTTTATATCCTCATGTCCTGGCACCCAAATCAAAGACACCGGGTAGTCTCATGCCAGTGCATTGAGAGATTGTTTGCAGTCTCTAACTAGTTTTAACTTAGTTACAGGGTTCGAGACTGCCTTGATAGCCGCCTGGCTGTCAGTCATTATACATATTTTCCTCCTCATGCAGCCCTCCTTTGTAAACATTTCTGCGCAGGCTGCAAGGGCGAATACCTCTGCCTGGAAGATGGTCACATGCTTTTCTTTCTATTTGGGGTTTGATCAAAGGAAAAGTGTATGTTTTTTTTTCTTTGTGTGGGAGCAGTCTGACATGGAGTCTCCGAAACTGCAAGTCAACAATAGTCAGTTTGTTGACTAGTATGGAATTATGCTAAACCTACAACCTGATGAAGACGTATAGCCGAAACTAGTCGCTGCTTAATCTCATAGTAAATAAATAAATATAATTAGGAAGTGCTTATATTACTAATTCTCAATCAAATTTATAAAGATATAGGATTTTATGGTAAATTTAGGAAATGTGTGTAGCATATCCATCTATGAGCATCAGTCTTGAGGCATATCTGCATAATTTTACATGCCAATGACTAATCGCATTACCTAAAAAATATTGAATATGCTAACCTTGACAAATAACAAAACTAAGGGAAGATTTTTAAAAGTAATTTGCTAAAATTCTCTATCTCGAGTTAACATGTGTATTTCAGTTGTGCAAAGTTTTATGTTTATAAATAGAGAAAAAAATAAAATAAACTCACTGGATTGTGGAAAAGTTCTATACGAGTAGCTGGCAATAAAAATTTTATTTTACATTTTACATACGTATTCTCATATGGATAACAATAATAAGTTAACAATTGCAAAATATCTATTATAAAAGTCTAATATCACAAATAAATAAGTTTTGAGCCTATATAAAAAATATAACACGCGTAACTCAAAGTAATCTACGTACAGAAGATTATAATGTATAAGCTTTATATTTAAAAACACCTGAATATTACAATGAAATATTTATGAATCACAAAATCAGTTCGGTGGATTATGAGGTTGAGGGATATCCTCGATGTTTACTAATGTGACGTCTGCGTTATTTTCCCTTAATGTAGTCTTAATCTCCAAAGAATATTCAAAGAACGGTAATAGTCCGGGCACCTCAAGCGAGAATTGCTCTGGATGCGGATCCGGATCGTCGACATAAATAACTCCAGGACTGAACTTCGTTTCGCCGCATATTCCGACAACATGCGCCTTGGGGGTACCTGTTCAATTCGTAGTCAAATCGTTTAATACGGCCGTTTATGTCACAAGGCACTCCCCATCGAGTTTTCAGTGCGACATTGTAAGGTGCAGATAGTACGAAGTCGAAAGATGTAATTGCTGTTAGTTGGCCAGGATCTGAAAATGGAATGGAAGATGTAGTTACTGATAGTTGCCCAGGCACTGGAAAGTAAATTGTGCAATAAATAAGTGCATGCTCCCTACTCTAAACAATTTTTATTGCCTCACATTGAAATTTAGTAACATATATACTGATGGTCTTAGGAAGACAGGATCGTTCGATTATTAATTTTTGAAAAGATTCTTTAGCAGAAGCTTTACATAATTTATTATTGCAAATCTATCTGCAAATATTTTGAAAAACCCAGCCTGCCACAGAAGCTCAATTCATATTTAAATCTTGTAGAAAAGTTTTTCCAAGATTTGTAACCATAAATCCGATCTTCGCTGAAGCAGCCCATACTGGAAGATGGTTATCTTTTCCAACTATCTTAGAATGAACACATCATAAGTTGCATCATACTTACTGCCTTCTTTGGTTTCGATTTCTTCACTACCCGTTGTCCGCATTCCCAGAGTTGTAAACTCGGTGGTAACGACAACGCTGTATTTGAAACTGGGTAATCCATAATCGAAATGATATTCATAAACATCCGGTGTAAAGAAGTGTTCCACCACATTACCACGCCACTCTTCCTCGCAGATTTCCGGCAGGAAATGCAGTGGCGAAAGAGGAGTAATAGTTAGTGTATGCCCCTTGACGAATTTGGGATCATAACCTTGGTACCAAACGATGTCAAAGGCTTTGCTAGATATGAGAGTAAGTTCCAAATCCGGCGGTGTTAACGGTACTAAAATGAAAGATAGAATTTAAGGAAACTGTAATTGTTCTCCTACTCTAAATTGAGGTGGATATTTACAAATACAAAGCAATTCAATTGAAACGACCTACCTCAAATAACTCTTTATTTGCTGTGATTTCTATAAAATTACGAAATCTGTCAATTGTCATATGAAAGGGGACAACTTCTAAAGACGGGCCCGACAATTTAAAATCATTCCTGGTAGGCCAATCCTCAGCGTTAAAGTTTGCATAAAGAAGTAAATTTAGTGATTTATGAAATCAATGATATTCAAACATTCCTGGGGGGGGGGGGGAGAAGGGGGGGGGCAGCAGCTCCCACCTTTAAATTTGAATGGCAAAATGGGTCTTGTGACCACTCATTCAAAAGATTTTTTAACTCTTTTTACGACATGTATCAAAAAGTCATTTTTCTTTAAATCAGTAAATAAAACGCGCATAATTTGCAACCTGCGTAATGAAATACGAGTAGAATAAAATGGTTTGATTATATTTTATTAAATGTTCAAAATGATGACCATTAACCTTCACACAATAGTACAGTCTTGTTTCAAATGCTCTCCTGAGATTTTACAAAATTTCTGGAGTTATTCGCTGGCATTCTTCAACAATTTTTTGGCGTAACACTTATAAGGAACTTGAACGCGTGGCATACATCTTAGATTTCAGATGGCTTCAGAGAAAAAGTCACTTGGTGTAAGAGCCCACAATCTGGCAGACCATTCTATAGGCCGCCTTCGACCAATCCAACGATCGCGAAAGTGCTGATCCAGAAATTGACGTACTCGCTCCATCTTGTTGAAATACCACATTAGTCTTCAACAAATCTGGATCTTGCTCTAATTTTCTACGAACTGATGAACGGCTTGCTCCTGATGCTTGAGATACCTGTTGTATCGACGTCGCAATTGCAAGCATACCAACCTAATCTAAGCCTTGGGCGTTGATATCTTCATTATTGATAATCACAAAGCTGCTAAAATAATGGCAATGATTCACCATTAATTCACATAGGCGTAGTGGGCGTGTTATTGTCGCTATTTCCCAGTCTACATAGCCTCGGTGCGAACACGATTGATGGTTAATACAGAACTTAAACTACATGAGGAAAGATCGCTGCATAAACATCCGGTGCACCTGTGCAAAAAAAATCTCGCATTTTTTTGTTTTATAAAAAGTTTTTTTTTCTGTTAGGAACCTATATAAAGGATTGTTGCTTTTTATTTACTGTGCTTAACCAGCATTTGTGGTTACAGTACTGTAATTATTTTAGAGGCAGTATATGCCTACCAAATTTCATTTTCTTTCCTTTTCGCAATCAGTGTTTATGGTTTTTAAGAGTTTATATTTTACTTTTCATTAATATGTAGCAAACTTGTGGGAGAATTTTATTGCTTTACCTTTGTCAAAGACAGGCAAGTTTATCGTAGAAATTGCACTCAAACTTTGGTTTATAAAGATAAGCAAAGTCTACAACACCTTAAAGCCAAATGAAGATTTGTGTGCAGCTCTTGTAGACGCCAACAACGTTCCGGTTTAAAAATTAACCAATCCAAGCTTGCGACAATTCTTGCGTGATATTTATTATTATTATTATGCACATGTCGTAAGAAGAATGAAAGTCCGTTTGAATGAGCCACAAGACCCACCTTCCCTATTAAATTTTGAAGCCTTGGAGTTGCAGTGCCCTCGGGAATGATTTGAAATCGACAGGCACGTCATTAAAAATTACTCCCATTCATATGACGAATTTTTATATAAGCCACCGCAAGTAAAGAGTTATTTGAGGTAGCTTGTTTCAATTGAAACGGCCTGCATATATATTTCTGCAGGGGGAAAGCAAAAATTCATAAATTATTAATTAAAAATTGTCACATAAATAACTTACTCGTACGAAGGAGGATTGTGTCACCACATTGAGGCTCGTCTATGCCGATAGTAAACACAAAACAAAGAGTGTATTCGTACAACTTATCTGGTTCTAATCCGTGTAGTGTAGCCCTCACCTCCTCCTCACTCTCAATGAAATCGACGTAGTGATTTTCCATTTGATTATCGCCCTGCACGCCAATCATGAATTTTAGTGTTTCGATTTCACACCCGGATGCCTCTTGGTCGATGTGCCATTCAACATTAACACTATTCGATTGAGGATCCGTACTTACGTGCTCCGGATAAGGACCTGTAAAAGAGAATAACTATTTGCCGCCATACTGCTTAAGATTTCAGTGATTTTACAGCGAATTGGCTATTTTTTGATTTGGTATTGAATTTTTGTCATATTGTTCATTATCTCAACCACGTAAGCGTCGCTTGCAGTATGGTTTCTTACCAATGTTACAATGTTATTTTTAAATATATACAGTATCTTCCCAATTCGACGCTCACCATTGGTACCTCGGCTTTTAGAAAACATAGAGCAACGGTTAAATAGGAAATGCTTTGCAGAATTCAATAATCCAAAAGAATATCGTTTTACATTTATTCTAACTTTTTTAAATTTTAAGATATTTTGAAAAAAAATCAAAATTTGTCGGTTTTGATTTTTCTCAATATACGGTAATCCATAAATGTGACCGCATTCTGCAATTTATATATCAATTAATAATAATAAAAAAAGCGATTATCCTTCACTATTAAAAATGTTATATCACGCCCATTCTGGCATCATTTGAGTGATGGGTTGCTTTTTTGGGGTGCTGATGTAAATAAAATAAAATACTTAATTACTCATTAGAAAACAGTATTTTATAAATATTTAGTGCTATTTGGAAAGCTAGATACTATTACATTTTACCAATAATAACGGCGAAGTAAATAAAGATATTCACATGCCGTAAACTTTCCAATTAATCGAACACCACTTAAATATCTGATCAGAATTTTCCAAGTACGCGGTACTTTAAGTAATTCTATATTTTGGAAACTTACGTTCTATTAGTTCTATATGACGAGCTTCCTTTTCGCTACTTCTATAAGTCTCTATTACAGTGATCACACTTATATGATTGTTACTACACGGAAGCGGATCAACAGCAAAATATTGCTCCGAGATAGTTCGTTCGATCGTCTCAATTTCATTCTGAAACACAACTTCATAATCTACGACGCACAGACGAGAATTCTCGGGCGCTTCCCACTCAAAGCGACTATTATCCACGTTAAAATTCAAATTGCTCACTTCCAGAACGGCTACAATTAAAAACTAACTGAATTCCACCCTGAAGAATAGTAAATAGGAAAGCTACTACCTGGTACTGGCTCGTAATGCTGAACATTTGTGTGGCGCCCTCTCTTTCACCTTCAAATCCTATTAAGGTCTGCACGGTGATAAAGTTTGTGGTGCAAGAGTAAAGATTGAATTCGAAGTATTCCGTCTTGGTTCTTATCTCGAAGTCGACATCAATATTATAAAACCTGACCAAGTACAATAACTGGCACCTATCATAGTTCTCTGGGGCTTGCCACTCGAAACGTCTACTTACAGGACTGAAATGAAGATTTTGCACTTCACCATCACCTATAATGAAGAAAATTGGATGGTAAAGGGTCACATCTTACAAAATCTGTTGTAGATTGTGAAATACACAAGAGTTGGATTAGAACGTATTCGACCTTAAATAAAGGTTTACTACATAACCCTTTCGCGCTCATGAATCCAAAAACTTTTTTTTTATTAACATGTCATTTGATAAAAAATCGTTATTTCTTTTAATAAACTACACCTAGAATGGAGGAAAATTGAGTAGTAGAGGGACACATCTTACAAAACCTGTTGTGGGTTATGAAAAACACAACAGCTACGTTTGAAACTATTCGACCTTAAAGAATAGTTATTCGTTTGCGCTCTCGGGTGCAAACGCCTTTTTTTTATCACGAAAATGTCGGTCGATAAAAATTCGTGATTATTTTTAATAAACAAAAACCTAATACCTGGTGCTGGTTCGGTGAAGCTAGTACTTGCGATGCCACCTTCCCTTCCACCTTCGAAGCCTATCAAAGTCTGTACAGTGACAACATTGTTGGTACAAGGATAAAGGTGCAATTCCTGGTATTCTGCCGTGGTTTCTATCGTAGCCTCGTCCTCACCATCAGAAAATTGCCTAACCAGAAACAGCAATTGGCATCTATCGTAGTTCAATGGAGCTTGCCATTCGAAAAGTCTGCTTACAGGGTTAAAATGAAGATTTTGCACTTCACCATCACCTATAATGGAAGAGAATAGAATGCCCAAAGTTCACATCTCACACATTATGTTGCGTGCTATGAAACGCACAAAGACTACATTTGAAACTTTTAAAACCTTAGATAATGGTTACTAGATAATTTTTTCGTCCTTTCAGATCCAAAAACCCTTTTTTATTAAAAGAATGTCAGTCGATACAAAATCGTTGTTATTTTTAGTAAACAAAAACCTAATACCTGGTGCTGGTTCGGTGAAGCTCATGCTTGCGCTTGCACCTTCCCTTCCACCTTCGAAACCTATTAGAGTCTGTACAGTGACATCATTGTTGGTACAAGGAAAATGAAGGTGGAATTCCTGGTATTCTGCCGTGGTTTCTATCGCAGCCTCATCCACACCATTGGAAAAGCTAACCAAAAACAGCAATCGGCACCTATCATAGTTTTCTGGAACTTGCCACTCGAAACGTCTACTTACAGGATTGAAATGAAGATTTTGCACCTCACCATTACCTGAAAGTTGATGAAAATAGAAAGTCGAAAGGTTTCATCTTCCAAATTATATTGGGAGTTATCAATTGTAAAAATTCCATATAATTTTTCATTCTAAATGCTGGCTTACCAAATTCTTTTGCCCCAAAAAGTCAAAATGAGGCAAGAGGCCTAAAATAAGCTTCTTTATATAAAAAAAAAAATGTTGATTGTGAAGCCTACAGCAGCATACTTAATAACCAAAACAAAAACGCAAATACCTGGTGCTGGTTCGACGAAAGTAATACTTTCACTTCCTGCCTCTTGATCTAGCAATCCGAGCCAAGTTCTTACACTTACATAGTTATTTGTGCAAGGAAAAATGAGTGGCTCAAAATACTCGTTTTTGTTACATTACCACATCATCACTTGGATCTCCATTACTAAACTCCACGATATACTGCACATCACAGCGCTCTGGTGCTTGAGGTCCTATCCACTCGAAACGCCTTGAGATCGGGTTGAATGCTAGATTTTGTAATATGTTTCCGTCTAAAATAATAAAGTGATAACATTTTTCACCGCCATTGAATCCAGATGAGTCTTCCTTTACCAAAAAGTCCAACTTCGAAATATTTGGAGTCATATCCGGATGAATGCGTATCTTCAGATAATGGTATCGTAGTTATGGTGAGATTATTGACTGAACATTCCACCTTTTCTATGTGCATCATGTTCCAGGGACTCGGAATTATGTGTGTATCATGCAATTGTTCGTCGTTGATATAGTGTCTAATTTCAAACCATCGCGCACACGGTACCATAGTCCATTCAAGAAGCATGTTACCGAGGTCGTCTGTAGTTATGGTTGGATTTTCTGCTTGGCATACTAGTAAAAAGATGTTGAAAATACTAAAGGTTAAAACATCATCGTTAATCCAACAAAGAAATAAAACAAGAAGGATCATTTGGTGCTAATTTTGATGTTGTGTCGCCAGACAAATGACTACCAGCGTCACTTTTCTATTTTAAAACTAGATGCCTCAGCCTTCTACTCTAATTAATCAAAATAAAAGTTAACGCCAGAACAATGGCTGTGGTAGCGCCCTAACTGCAATTGACGCGGATGTCAGGTCACCACAGTTATTCAAGCAGACCGGCTGAATACTGCAAGTGGTCTTTCTTGTCGTCTCTCTTTGCTGGTTAGTCTTCCAATGTTTGTACCATTAGAGAGATCTTAAAGCTACAGTTTCTCATAATGCTTCTTTATACGTTTACTACATAATGTGTGAAGTCGTGAACCTATAGGTTCAAATTTGGCTCCCAACAAATAAGTTGGTAAAAGATATGGTAGAAGTTTGGCTTTCTTTGTAGTAAAGTGGAGACGTGTGTCGAGTCGCTTCGTAAATAAACCCATGTTTTGTGCACAGTACAGCAAAAATAGTCAGATTAGGGTGATAGATTGAAGGGAAAAAAGAAAGAGAAAACAATTTTAATTCCGAATTACCGGTAAAAGTTGTACCTATACATATTGGTGCACAAAGGTAAATCGAAAAAATAGATCAGAGTTGTGACGTGCAGGATAGCTAATCGGTCAGAGGTCGAGGCGGGCTAGGTTTGAATTGAGTAAGGCTCTAGGGCGATCGACGCTGAGCCATTGTCCGGTCTTGATTGGCACAAATGAATGCTTATAATAAACGAGGAAGAGATTGCGGCATAACAGAGGAGAATAAAAACGGGAACATTTTAGCAAAAGTAAAAAAAAAACGTAAAGGTCGCCGGAACAAAGAAAGACAGAGGAGTAAAGGAAGGAGTACAAACCCATGAGATAAGGAAAGAAAGTAAGAAACACAAATGATGGAAGAATTGAAAGAAATAATGAAACAGAGAATTGAAGTCTTGTCTAGACGTAGTGAGGAATTAAAGAACAAAATAAAAGAGCTGAAGGAAGAGATAAAAAAGAACAAACTCGAATGGAGCAGGAAGGAAGAACAGTGGGAGGTGGAAAGAAATCGATTAAAGAGAAAAATCGAGAAATTAGAAGATAAACAGGGAAACGATAAGAAACATAAAAGAAGGAATAATATCATAATAAAAGGGCTGGGTTAAAGCAGTTCTTCCGAGACGAGTTGCAAGTGAACACCAAAAAAAAAGAAAAAGCTAACATAATAAGCCAAGATTAAGGATTCCATAATAAAATGGAACTACAAACATTCGAAGCAAGACAGGCAATAATAAAGGCAAACGTAAATTGAAAGGGACAAAGAGATACAATTGACAACGATCTAACAGTAGAGGAAGGATTAATCCAAAAAGAATTAAGATGAAACATGGATCGGATAGTTTATATGTCAATCAGAGCTTAGTTTAGACAAAAAGAGGCACACCGATGCATGATCCTCGAACGAAAAGTCAAGGGCTTAAAAAGAACGGTGCGATTTGACACCATCATAATACAAATATCTACACCATCAGAAATATATAAGAAGAATTATCAGAAAAGGAAAAGTAGTGATTAGCGAACTGCATTCTATTCTACGGAATTAATCACTTACCAAAGTTGCAGATGGATTTGAAGTGTGCGTCCTCAATTAATATGTATATGAGCCAAAATTCTGCTTTAGTAACGAAATTCTGTAAACGACGTGTCAAGATTCCATGAATTTATCACATAAGAAGCGAAGAAGTAGGAAACGTAGTAGTAAAGGTAGTTATCGATGACATAGAGGGAAAATAGGTACTATGATACTGTCGCTCAAAACGGGTGAACAAAACATGACACCCAGAAGAAATTTAAAACGGATATTCTACCAGGAAAGGAATAAAGCCTCATAGAGGGAAATGCTAGAAAAGGAAAGAGATAATCATGAAAAATAGAGATCTCTAGAACAGAAACCAGAACAAAGTACTGGGGTTGCCTTACTATGGATTTCCGGACACACAGCAGTAGAAGCAAAGGAATAATTTCGCCAAAGCAGAGAATGGAACACCATCTTTAGGGCCTGAATTCCATTCCGGGAGAAACTAGTACCAAATATTGGGAAAATCTTTAAAAAAATGAGGCAAGCTAAAACTTCTATGGAATATATTAAACTTAAAGTGAATGTCATACTGTAAAGATTCATTGAAAAAGATCCTGGATAAAAGACATTTAACGAAGAACTTTTATAATGTAATAGGTTAACTATTATAATGGATGGATACCTTTGATAAACGTTTTGTAAAGTTCTTTGTCTTTATTTACTATAATATCCGCGTAAATGTGCTAACAGGGAACCTATGAGGCAACTGCAGACTGAAAGGACATCTGAGTAAGAGTAAAATAGCAGAATATAGATTCAGTGAGGACAGTATGAAATATTCATCCATATTCACTCAAATTGTTCAATACTATGCAACTGAAATGCCTTATACCTGGCATCAATTTATACATAAGTAGCTATATAACTCATAACTAAGGTTTCATAATGGCTTACCAATTGTCTGAGCATGACAGCTGTATAAAAGGGTCACAACAATTAGAACTAAAACCTTCATAGTCAATAGCATTTACTTCACTAACATTTAATGACTAAATAACCATTTGCACTAGCACCTTGACCGCCTACAACACTAACAACCGTTGTATAGTTTCCAATTCGCAATGC
This sequence comes from Protaetia brevitarsis, assembly GCA_004143645.1. Lineage (NCBI taxonomy): Eukaryota > Metazoa > Arthropoda > Insecta > Coleoptera > Scarabaeidae > Protaetia > Protaetia brevitarsis. The sequence continues at coordinate 4,484 of RXPK01001097.1, read as the reverse complement.
AATTTCACTCATGTCTCATCCATCAAAATCATTCTCGGTTGTCAGAGTTTCTTCTTTATCTTTTACAAATCTAATCCGGAATGATCAAACCAAACGATAATCCAGCTAATTATTCTTACTTAAGTGTTCATTGAATGTTTGAATGCCCTAAGTGCATTTGGTATTGAGAAGGATCATTTTTATCGGATGATTTATGATGCTTTTATTCCCTGTTGTTCTCGTTAAGGTAAATTAAAATTGCATTAAGAAATATATGTAGTTCGTTAATAAATACCTAAATAGCGGCCTATTAGGGGTGGCAGAGGACTATGGAGAAATCATTGGGCATTTTATGTTGCAAAACTGTTAGTTTAGATATTTTGTATTTTTAAAAACTAGCAATATTGGTCATGCTTTAATATATTTTAAAGCTTATTTTATTCATTTTGAAACGGCATGCAACTTGTTTGATTAGTTTCTGAAATATTTCATATAGAAATTTTATTTATCGATCTTCAGATCGACAATTTAGCAAATGTCTTCAAATATCTTCAATATCTTCACGATAATAATGAGATTTCAATCTTAAATTCTCATTCAATTATTCTTGCACTTATTAAGTATGGTTGACAAGGTACTATATGATTGTATTGAATTTTTTTCTAGTCATTTTTAGCTCTGACTGATAAAACGCGAAACATTGGTTTACTTATATTTCTTTTGCTTGTCTTTTGTTCTATATATTAATTATTATTGTTTATATGTTTATTCGATTGTAATTGTAATTTATTTCCTCATTGTTTAACATGTTGTTATTTTTGTATTGACGTTTTCTAAGCACTACTACTGTATTACAGAAACAAAATAATAATAAATAATAAATAAAATTAAATATAGGTTGACTAGTAGCACTGAAGATCCTTGGTAAGGTGAAACATATGTATGCTAATATCAACCGAGTGTTACACACAACATTATTATGTCGTCGACTTGTGGGTATGTGTGTCAAACATGTATATATTGCCAGTACAGTTACAAATAATATACAAGGTATTCCGTGAGGTAACCTGTATATCAAAAGATAAACTTGACAATATTTTAAAGACATTGTCTGTCAAGATAGATAGTGATGGAATGGAATGGAAGAATTGCAGATTAAAGACAATCTATCTATGCAATTTACCATTAATTTAAATGGACAACATGTACACAATAACTTTTTGACGTATGGTTAGTATTTATATTAATTCTTTTGACCAAGAATTAATACAAAGTAACCATCTGCTGACTCGTCACTTAACCTATTCCTATATTTTCTAATTACTAATGATGCTTTAGAAAATAATCTCTCAACAGGTATTGAAAGAAAATCACGAGCCATCTTGGATAAAATCGGATATTCCGTCTCATGCGCCCTCTACCACTCTAAAATGTCTTCCGAGCTGGTGGCTCTCGGTTTACTTAGGTACTCCTCCAACTCGTCAATAACTAAGCCTTAAAGACCAAATCCAGATCTAGAAGAAGGACATGGCATACAGTTTCTCAAAGTCTATTACGCCTTCATCATATTCACATACTTTCTTTTCATTTCTTGATAATTCAGTATATCATATACATTTTATTCAAAAGGTGTTGGTTGTAATATATGGGAATTTTGGAAAAGTATGTTTATTGTTATAAATCCAACAGGATATTGACTATACCATAGGATTTCTCTCAATAAGTATCTATAAATACGTGCATGCATACTAACATATGTCTAGCAAATTCATTAGTATATAATAATTTGGTTTAAAGCATGAGTTAACTTACCTTCAAATGTGTTTACTGATTCTTGGAACTCTCATCTAATTAACAATTCACTAACTATTTTTTCCGAAAACCACAGCAAAACGATCATCCTTAACATACCTATGACAACGTAATACTAGTTCTTAGTCCGTTATTCCTACTACCCCTATAAGTCATGAGATAAATCGTTCGCAATTCGTTGATTACAAATAGAAAGGGGTTACAGTATGGTGCAGTTATTTTAACAAAATCTTTATTTGAACGCAAATACCTGTTTAGTTGAATTAACAAATATTGTGCTTGTTTCAAATAAACTTTCTAACCAAATTATTGTCTGATTTAATTCAGGAATATTTTTAATTTTATTTAAACCAACCAATAATTTAGTAACTATACAGGGTGTCCCACCGAACTAGGTTTCGAGTTTAGGGATAGGGAACCTTTATATAAACTAGTTGCAAATGACTCGCCAAATTCATTAGACCGATAAAAATTATACCATTCCATTTAAAATAAGAAAGTCGATATCAAAACCCTGTATACCGAAAGTGCTATAAAGTTGAAAATATTTTTCTTAAATAGACCACAGTGGGCCTTACTTACACTGCAGTTTCGAAATCAAAATTCAAATTTCAATATTAATGTAGTTCGGTGTGGTGAATAAACGCAAATATGTGTTAACAAAACTATTTGGTTGAAAACAACAAAATCGTTTTTCTGTGTAATAATCAATACAATAGTTTTTAGTGTTGCAACGATACGGTTTTGATACCGATACTGGGGAACGTCTATCAATATCGGTATTGAAACCAAATACTCAATAACGCCCAAATCTCAGTTTGATTTAACTGCGAGACGCAAGAATCTCGCAGGCTTAATCTTGTTCTTGGCAAGGTCTTGCTACAATTAGGCGGTCTTGGTCTTGATCTTGGAAGACCAAGAGTGCAAGCCCAAGACGGATTTTGGGCAACACTATTTCGTGCTAACGAGCTTTATCTAATCAACGGACGCAGGATGAGCATACTTCTGTCTTAATCTAATGCATTAATGTTTCTAAGAAGAATTCAAAGATTAAGACTCATGCACTCAAATGTGTTGTGCAATTTTTTTACTCTTGATACAACTGATCCTTTTCAATTATTAATGATTTATTATACGTTGCGTCAAATCTTGCGGACTCCTTGCAAGATTAACGTGTAAACATAACCTCACCACAATCAGAAGAAAGTCGTCATTATTTTTACGCGCAAGTGTTTATTTCGATATCAAGGTAAAAGATAAGAAATATTCGAATTTATCGGCATTAAGGGAGATATTATGGATCAAATATTTGTTTAAGTCTTATTATAACCAGGCTTTGATTGTTTTCTATTAATAATATATCACAATATCCTTAAAAAAAATCTATTCTTTATTTATCTCTCATCCTTAAGCCATGACTAAGCTGCTTGCTACTGTCTCAAGATGAGATAGTTAAAATAAGCAGTAAAATTTTCGTTAATTCGGATTAATTTAGTAATTGAATTCCGTAAGAATTGAATTGTGGTTACAATTAAAAGATTAGGTAGCAGGAAATAACTTTTGGTTCTTAGTCATAGTCGAATATAATGACGGATATACGAATTAGGAATATAAAACAAGTTTACTAGCAGCAGAATTTATTCAATTCTTTAAATACTAGACATTATTTTTTTTAAGATATGTTTCTAGATATTAATTCACATATAGTTTCATAGTATTAGTCAGTATAAAATTATAAATAGGCGCAGTACCTAACATACATATTCTTATATTGATAATCATAATAATACATACATTATCTACTATAAAAGTATAATATCACAAATAAATAAGTTCCTATGCTAAATAGAAAGAATGATATAGCTTTATGTAATTACACATAAAACCATGATACGTATGTACAAACTACACTCAGAAAGAGTTAAAATTACCAAAATCTAACCGTTGCACAGACAATTATTTAAAAAAAATATATATGCAGACATCAAAAGTCAAAAGGTGAATTTCCACATTCGTACTGGGTAAATGATTGTATGATTTCGATGACCGTAGATACACTTCTCTAAATAAATTGCAGTCTATCTTGGATCAGCCAGCTTGAATATCTTCTAGTACAATGCATATTTCTTTTATCCAATATTATTAACATCATGTCCTACGTCAACTGTTATCCACAACTGTGTAATTGCAAACCAGTCAGGTGTCTTTTAGGTCATCAAGGAGAAACACGTTTTGAAAAATATGCTTAATATAAATTATAAATACTGTAGAGAAACATCGACGAATTTCAAAAGTCAATTCGGTGGATTATGAGGTTGAGGGACATCCTCGATGTTTACTAATGTGAGGTTTGCGTTATCTTCCCTTAATGTAGTCTTAATCTCCAAAGAATATTCAAAGAACGGTAATAATCCGGGCACCTCAAGCGAGAATTCCTCTGGATGCGGATCCGGATCGTCGACATAAATAACTCCAGGACTAAACTTCATTTCGCCGCATATTCCGACAACATGCGCCTTGGGAGTACCTGTTAATTCGTAGTCGAATCGTTTAATATGGCCGTTTATGTCGCAAGGCACTCCCCATTGAGTTTTTAGTGCGACATTGTAAGGTGCAGATGGTACGTAGTCGAAAGATGTAGTTGCTGTTAGTTGGCCAGGCTCTGAAAAAGGAATGGAAGAAATAAGTGCACA